>JASAND010029827.1:0-66116 GCA_030248195.1 Trissonchulus latispiculum | reverse complement strand
TTTTGATAAATTTCGGGGACAGAAACTTGGGCGAATTTTATAAAGTTTTGAGTTTACACGTAAACGCGACCAAAGGGAGATGCAAACGATGAAAATGTGATCTTAACTTGCCCAAAAATTGACAGAAAATTGCGCAATTTTGATATTCCGGGCCTATACAAAATAGGTAAGATTCAATAGGTTAAATTGAGTGAATATTACTTTGCTATAGTTAATAATGATTCATAATTTTCTTGTTTTCGGCCCTCACTCTTAAGTTTCACTTGAACTTTTGGCCGAAAACAAAGGACGCCGGTCATTAGTCTTAGCAACAATTCGTTTCTTGCTACTGGAAACTCCTTGTTCTCACTAGACGAGGACAAAGAGGAGAATAAAAACGTAAAAAAGATGAAAAGATATGCACATAGTTTTAATCTTACGTATTTTCTAGCTAAATAAGAATTACATTATCGAATTCTACGTACTTAATGACCTAGATTTACTTTCTTTTCTTTTGGTTTAGTTTATTTTTGGGGCAATTTGGCTCCCTTCAAACCAGCAAGTATAGCGAAAAAGTGTATACTAACTCTCCTTTCGAGAGGCAATTCTTCTGCTCTTCTGCTACGATCTGAAGCCAGCCTAAAGCCCGGTTCATACTTGTATCTAAGTTTCTGTAAGTCTCTGTCTCTATGTCTCTGTCTCTGGCCGGTTCATACCTGTCTCTGTCCTTTTGTCTCTTGTCTCAAAGCTGTCCTTAAGAGTCTCTAAGCGAAGTTGAACAATGCTCAACTTTTCTACCTGTCCTTAAGGGACAGCCAATCCAAGAATAACGAATGACATCACGTGATAGCTTTGTTACTTTGAATATTTTAAAGTAGCTGCATCTTGGTGTCCAATTTGAAGGATTGTTTTCAACATACATAACGTTAGCCGTTAACAGTGCAATAAGAATAGTGTTGTATTGTTCCAATTTTTTAAATAGTTTCTCGTTTTTAACTACACCAAGTGACCAATGAAATTTGAATTTGCTGTCATAGTGACCGAGTCTCTGTCCCTTTGTCCTTTTAAGTATGAACGTCTTGTCTCTATCAGTGTAGAGACAAAAGGACAGAGACATAGAGACAGAGACTCAGAGACAGAGACATAGAGACAAGTATGAACCGGCTTAAAGTTCAGGTGAGGACAACTTCCTAGACAATGAGGCTGGATTTAACACAAAGGTTGTGTAAGTCTTAGGTTAGGTTAAACCTTTTAGAGAAAACTAAGATTACGAAATAGAAAACATTTCACTAAAACATTTTCGACCATAACTATCTCAATTTGGGAGTTAGAAGATAAAATTTACATAATTGGAATCAGCGAAGAATTGTCCTGCGATTAAGCCTAAGTCATGTTTCCACATAAAATTTCACCCATTACGTAATTTTTACCTAATTAACACTAATTAACCCTAATTAACACTAACTAACTCATATCATTACTAATTTAACCTAACTAACATAAAAATGGAAAATTAAAGCTAAATGACACTAAATACAACTACCTACGTTTAAATGTCATTACCTACGCATATCTAGCTATATATTACTGATAATTAGCACTAAATCCGCATGATAGCTACTGTATTTTAGTGAACCATCTTCTCATGACTATGTTTGACAATAAACTGAAATTGTTGCTTGCTGTTAAAAAAAGAAATTAAGCGCTTTCTTTGATGACATAAGACTTATTTCATTCATTTTTAGGTAATTGACAGCGGGCTATTGACTGTCTGATAATAGGTCCTAATGAAAAGGCACCAGCTTTTCATTACACACAGTGGGATTTTTGTTATTATCTGCTTAAAGCAGGGCTAGTGAGATCCTAATGAAAAGGCACCCGCTTTTCATAAGGGAGCAATATTAGGGGATTTCTATTCAGACCACCTAACTGACTAATGTGTATCAATTCATAATATTATTCTTTCAGTATTAGTAACACTCCTGACCCTATAATTCGAATTTAACTAATCTTCCCCTTTGTTTCACGAGGAATTAATTATATTTTTGAGATTGACAATTCATTTGACGTTCATTCATACGAAATACAACCATAAAATCTTCCACTTGGGCTATTTTCTGGGATCCTCTTTGGCGTTTTCGAGTGACAATTGATCAAATCCTTCTTTTTTTGGATTAGTTCTTCAAAACTTGATTTTTCATTTAACTAATTCCATTACATAAAGAATGGAACTAAGCCAAATAATGTAATGGTGGACAGAAAGAAAGAAATAAGAAAAACAGGCACAGCCGTAGTATGTAGTATATACGTAAATAGTCACAGCAGCAGCACGCCGCCATATCCGTAATAAAGGCGGTCTCCTGAAACACAAAAACCCATTTGATCCGTTCTGAATCAAATGGGTTAAAACCTATATATATATACATATATATATATATATATTATATACTATATTTAGTCATTAGTTCACGCAGGTTGGCCTCGGGGACGGAACTGCCCAGAATTTGAGAAATTTTTGTGATATAGGAAAAAATCTGTAATGGAAACCTTTAAAAAGATTTTTAAAATTCTTCGCGCCTGCGGTGCTTTTCTTGCTGAATTATTACTCTCCATCTCATTTCGGGTGCCAACCGCCAAATTCTCAAAGTTAACTCTCCCCAACCAAAATTTCCGGTGAAACTATGGAGGTAAACTTTGAAAATTTGGTGGTCGACCCGCTCCCTGGGGGGGGGGGGGTACTCCCCGAATACTCCCCCAAATCCGCCAAAAATGGGACCTCGGAAGTTCGGAACATCCAAAAAATGACTTAAAAATGCAAAATTATTTTAACGCTTTTTTCGTCAACATAAGGCTTGTTTTGATAGTTTTAGGCGTTTATACACCGTTTTAAAGCGATTTTAAGTCAAAATTTGCGAAAACGTTTTCAAAAATTAACATTTTGGGGCAAAATTGGCTGATCTTGATAGCTTATATCAATGGTCTACGAAATTGCAAATGTTTGTTGCAATACGGATATCTTTTGTCTTAGTGTGTGACAATGCAAGTTTGGAATTACCTAAAGTATACATTGGGGTCAGTTGAATTATCGAGCTCTAGGGAAACAGTTGATTTGGGCATTCTAGTGTCAACAAATTTAAAATTTTCAAATCATTGTGTAAACGTTCCTAAACAAGCCATGCGTACCTCAAATTGTATTTTTCGTGCGTTTAAGACGAGAAACGCAGAATTTCTATTGAAAACGTTTATTACGTATGTCAGACCTATTGTCGAATATGGCACAGTTGTATGGTCACCTTGTTTATTGCAAGACATTGATATAATTGAGAAAGTACAGAGAAACTACACTAAGCGCAGACCAGTGTTCCGGCATTTGTCCTATGAAGAACGTCTACGTAGTGTAGGTCTGCAAAGTCTAGAATTACGTCGATTATGCTTTGACCTAAAAATAGGATTCCAAATTCTGAAAGAAAATGTAATGTCTCTAGTTATTTTACTTATAAACCAAATCTCGATCGTAACTCACATAATTTGCAACTTGTACGGCCAGTTGCTCATTTGGACTGTAAGTAACTCCTTTTTCTACCGTTTTTTTCTGAGAATAAACGTCTTCTTCTTATTTTCGGCTAAAAAGGCAGGGGGAGTTGGGTTGGGGAGCCGAAAATCGGGGCCATAGGTGTAATTGGGGGCGGGGGGCAACGTGTGGCTGGGCAAAAAATCTGGAGGGTGGGGGGTCCCCCCCTAAAGTGTCGATTTTATGACATTTTTGGCCACTTTTTGGCCAAAATCTGGGGGGGGGTAGCAAAAATCTGAAAATCTGGGGGAGGGGTCGCCAAAATTTGTCATTTTGGTGGGGGGGGGGTCCCCCCCCAACCCCCCCCCCCCCCCCCCAAACACACCTATGGAGGGCAACCCCCAGGCATTTTCAAACCCCCCGAAATTGTTGGGGCAGTCGCGCCGGAGGCGCAAAAAATTGGACATTTTTAGGGCAAATTTTGCAATATTTTTCAATTTTTTTCAATTTCAAAAAAGTCCAAATTTTTGGCTTAACGTGCTTACTATCGCGAGAAATGCACGTTTTTAACGGTTTTATGGACTTCTAGACTCAATATTGACCTTTTTCTGGACTCAGAAACATGTTGGCAATCAAGTTTTCGAGTTTAAAAACACTGTCTAATGTTAAAATTACTTAATGATTTCATGTGTTTCAGTATTAGCAATGGCTGAAAATGCGATTTTTAGCATAAAAATAGAAAATTAACACCCCCCCCCCCCCCCCCTCCCCCCCTCTCCCTCCCCCCCCTCCCATCCCCACCCCCCTCCCCCCCCCCCCCCCCCCCCCCCCTCCCCCCCCGCCCTCCACCCCCCCCCCCTCTCCATATTGACATACAGTATCATTGTGCACATCGTGATCGCATATACGGATCGCCTTGTTATGCCCGACTGACCTGATTGTGGGACTCATGGTGACTTATGTGTGAGAATTGTTTGGGGGAGGTCGTGGGGGCTCTAAAACGGGGCTCCCCCAAAATTCCGGGGGAGGGCCCCCCAACCCAAATCCCCGTTACACCTATGATTGGGGCTGGGGGAGGGTAAACCAAAATTCTTGGGGGGGGGCAAGGGGGGTGGTAAATTTGGGGGGGGAGTGGATAGGTGTGTCGGGGGGAAGGGCGGGGGGGACCCCTCCCCCCAAATGGAGGGGTCACCGACCTACCCTCCTCCCCAGTAAAAAATTTTTTCTACCCCTCCTCCCCCCAAAATCGGCCTTCGACCGACCAACCCCCCACCCTAAAAATCTAAACCCCTATCTGAATTTTTGCAAATTTTTAGCCAAGAATTCGAAAATTTTCCAAAAATTAGCGAAAAATTTAATTACCGTGAAACTCGCTAAAAATAGCTCAAAATTTGCAATCTGAAAAAATTTGCAGTTTTTTTATCGAACCACCCTAGTGCCCATTTGGCACTTATAGAGATGGGGGGGGACAAAAATTTTGCCTTGTCCCCCCTTATGTTTCGAAAAAATTTTTTGCCTCCGATTTGGATGAGAAGGTGCCCCTAGGGTAAATCGAGGTCGCTGATTTCAAAACTCGAATCGAGAGATCGATCAGATCAATCGATCGATCAGTAGAATCGATCGATCAAAATCGATCAAAATTTTTTTGTCTCCGATTTTCGCGAAACGTCGCCTCCCGGCATCGTTTCCTTGGCGGGGGGGTTGGTGGGGGGGGGGCAGTGTTTTTTTTTCGCCAACGGCTTATGTGTAACGTTACACACCTCTCCAAAATTTTTTGCTATTTTTCAGAAAAAAGTGTGTAACTACCTAAAAATTCCTAATTTACGCGCGTTTTGCTTAACACATGTATACAATTTTATAGTTAACAAAATCATTCCGTTAAAAAATTATAAGTAAAATTTTAACATCTTATATATTTACAGCAATATATATTTGGAGTTTCACCAAATCATATCGACAAAATTAAAAAATTGAGCAGCTACATCGATGATTTGCATTTATTGGTTTTGACTTGATTGAAAGAAGGAAAACACCAGTGCACCGAAGGAGCATAATTTTTCGAAAGGCCTCCTGTAGCACAAAACTTGGCAAGGAACCAGTTAAATTTTGCGTCATAAGCTGAAAAATTTTGGTGCGTACGCGTTTTTAATACAAGAACGAACAAATATAGCAAATATAACATGCATATAACTAATATATACTTAAATAATACCGAAAATAAAATACAAGACAGGGTGCAATAGGGGGTCTGGGGGGCGAAGCCCCCCAGAAACGGTAAATATGTGGAAACAAATGAATGAGCATTGGAAAAAGTTCCGACCATTTGGTAAAATTTGTCCAAAATTTTTGTGTAACGTTACACAGTCGCCAAAATTTTTTTTGCTATTTTCCAGAAAAAAAGTGTGTAATTACACGCGTTTTTGAGCAAAAAAAACACTGGGGGGGTATCCCCCCCAAAATTTTTGACCAAATTGACCCCCCCCAGATTTTTTGACTTACCCTCCCCCAACTTTTGGCTACCCCCCCGAACCCCCCCCCAACGATTTTTGGACCCAAAAAGTTAGCGAAATTTGGTCGAAAAATGGTCATTTTTTGAAAAATTTTTCTAAAATTTTGACCTAAAATCGCTTTAAAACGGTGCAAAAACACCTAAAACGTTAAGAACAAGCCTTATTTTGATGAAAAAAGGGCTAAATTACAGAAAATTTTGCATTTTTTGGCCATTTTTCGAAATTTCTGAGGTCCGAATTCTGGGGGGGGGGGCGGGGTTGGGGCGGGGGGTACCCCCATCACATTTTGGAGGTCAGCCAAGATTTACCACCCCCAGAATTCGAACCCCCCCTCGACCCAAAGTTCCAGGGAAACTATGCCTACAGGGTAATTCGGAGGCGCTGATTCCGAATCTGCGGTCGAAATTTCATGAAAATCGATCCTGCACCCGCAAAAATCGATTTTCATCGATTTGTTAAAAAATCGTCTATAAGTCGAATTTGGCAGCTCTGATCGAAATTTCAACTGCAGATTCGGAATCAGCGCCCCTGACTTACCCTATACGCGACTTTTCGCGAAAATCGGAGACAAAAAATTTTTGATCGATTTTGATCGATCGATTCTACTGATCGATCGATTGATCTGATCGATCTCTCGATTCAATTTTTGAAATCAGCGACCTCGATTTACCCTAGGGGCACCTTCTCATCCAAATCGGAACCAAAAATTTTTTCGAAACATAAGGGGGGACCAAGGCAAAATTTTTGTCCCCCCCATCTTTATATATAAGTGCCGAACATTTTTCTTACTCCTCTCCCCAAATCGAATTTTGTCGACCCTCCCCCTTTTTTGCCAGACCCTCCCTTCTTTTTTTCAAACCCCACCCCCACTGTTTTCTCCAGCCACACACACCCTTAGGTGTACCACAACCATTTGTTTGGGTTGGGGGGCGGAGTAGAAGAAGGTCCGAATTTTTGGCTTGGGGACCCCACCAATTTTGCATTTTTTACTTGGTTTGGACCCAATTTTAGGGGGAGGGTTGAGCTCGGCCTTGGGGGAGTAGCTCACAGGGGTACACGTTACTGGTGCACTGTAGATTGGTATGTACACCTGTTGACACACCTATGGGGAGTGCCCCCATACCCCCCTCCCCCCTCGTAAAACTATGGGGGTGAGCCATAGGTGTGTTAGGGGGGGGTGGGGGGGGAATTTTTAAATTTTAAATGTTTTAACCCATTTGATTCAGGTTGCTGGTGGATTTATTCGAAACTGTGCCATATACGCATATATATACATACTCTCAAATCTGTGAAGCCGAAGTCCTAAATCCACTGCAGCCTGGATCGATTTTTCTGTTACAGGAAAATTGTTTGCTAGTTTATTATTGATAATTTCTGTGCCGAAACTGGGAATCATGAATTGTGGTGCTGATTCGCAATGTTGCCATTCAATCTCCTTGGTAGGAGAACAGGATCATCAGTTGAAATGCTGTTTCTGTGATCGTGTATGGCACGCCAAATGTGCTGGATTGCCCGAGACCTCCTTCAGAAAATGTGATGCCAATCTTAGGTCTTTACTGGAGCAGACGTTTTCTTGTCCAACTTGCCGGTCCAAAATTGTGTCCATGTTGAAACGGGCACCAGATCAAGCTCAGCCTCTTTCTGATAAGGCTGCCGTGTCTACCGATCTGGCTCAGCTGCGGGAGCTGTGCTGTGAACTTGCGAAGAGAGTGGAAGCTCTGGAGAAAAAGCCGCCATCACCCACTATTGCTGAAGTGAAATCCGAGGTTGCCGAATTGATGGAACTGGAAACCAAGCGAGATCGTCTAGTTCTGTTCCAGTTGCCCGAGCCGACGGGTGATAATGGGAAAGATTTGTCTCTGGCTGAGGCTAGGGCTCAGGATAAGGAACAGGTGATCGAACTGTGTAGTCATATGGGGATTCCTGGCGAGGACATTCAGTATTTCTACCGTGACGGCATGAAGAGATCGGATGGTAAACCACGTATTGTTAAGCTTAAGCTTAATAATCCGGAATCTATTGGAACTTTCAAATCATCCTGCACTGAAATGAGGAAAAAGAAGAAAGAATGGGAAAAAATCTGGTGTCGCAATGATTTGACAAAACGGCAACGTGAAGCTGATGAACTCATGCGCACAAAACTTCAGGAGATTCGGAAGGATTTTCCGGAAGCGGTTATCCGAGGCACTGGCTTTTTCGATAAGAAGACCAAACGGATGATTCCTCAATCAGTTCCTCTTTAGGAATTAACGCCTCCCCGTACAAATATTGTTTCCTGTGCTAATGCTTGCCTGTGTTGGCTAATAAATGCAACGTCGATATGTAATAAATTGGAAGAGCTTAAAGCAAGACTACTTCTGTCTGAATCTAAACCTCATTTAATATTTATTACTGAGTCGTGGCTTAAAAAAGATACTGCAGATTCAGAAATATTTTTGGAAGGGTATAGAGCATTTAGACGGGATCGACGTAACCGTATTGGCGGCGGAGTATTGGTATATGTTAGTATTGAATTGTGCTGTGATGTCTGTCCTTATCTGCATAATGACCAGTGTGAATCTTTGTGGATTGATGTAAAGTTGTGTTCTGTAAATCATAGATTTGGGGTAATTTATAGGCCACCAAACAGCGGTCAAGAGGAAAGTAACTGCATCTTAGAAAACATTCAACTTGCTGTAAGTACTTCTGAAAACTGCTATGTAGTAGGGGATTTCAATTTTCCGTTTATAGACTGGACAATTCCAATAAGCAGAGGGAACGAAAATTCCGATTTGTTTTTAGGAACTATGGTAGAGCTTGGGTTGACACAGTTTATCTTGGAACCTACGTCAATTGATCCTCCTTTTAATATATATACTGGATTTGGTTTTCGGGCATACTCCTGTTTCAGTTCAAAATGTTCAATTCTTAGAACCATTGGGCAATACACACCATTTAACAGTAAAATTTGAAATAACTGTCAATATTACGAAACGTCAAACTCCCGTCAGGGGGAAAGATTTTAGTAAGGCCAGGTACCAAGATATTGAAGCTTTTCTTGATAGTATTGATTGGAACTTTGTTTTTAGTGAAAGCACTGATGTAGAATCGTATTGGTTTGAATATATGAATGTAATTAATGTTGCTGTGGATGCCTTTGTTCCGAATAAGTCGAAAAAGAAGCAAAGACACCACTTTCCGCTGTCGTTAGCTACAGTAACATTTATAAATCAAAAACGCAGAGCATGGTTAAAATTTCGACGGAACAGAACCCCAATGAACAGGAACATTTATGGAAGAACGAGAATTAAATTAAGACAAAATTTGAGGAAAGATCAGCTGACGTATGAAAGGAGGATTTCTGATAATGCGAATCTTAAGCAATTTTACAATTACATAAATAAGCGCTTAAATTGTATTGACTTAGTACCAAATTTATCGAATCCCAATGGTGACATTGCGGTTGACCCTCGGAGCAAAGCTGTCATGCTAAATAATCAGTTTTCGTCTGTATTTGTTGAAGATAATGGTCTGGTTAATCAGTATGAAGTGGATAATGTTGTTACCGTAGATGATATTGATTTTACTGTTGTTGATGTGTACAAGGTTCTGAAGGGGAGACCTCGGAAATATAGTAGTGGGCCGGATGGGATACCTCCTGCTTTTTACAAAAGATTAGCGACCCAGCTGGCTTACCCTTTATTCCGAATATTTAAAGTGTCTTTGAATAGCGCTAAATTACCTGTTTTGTGGAAAAAGGCGATTATTACTCTCATATACAAACGTAAAGGTAGGCCTTCTGATCCTGCATCGTACAGACCGATTAGTTTAACAGTAGATGTATGCAAAAGTTTTGAGCAATTGGTTAAAGCGTTTTTAACTAAAAAGTTACACGAACGGAACTGTTTTTCCGGAAATCAACATGGGTTTGTTAAACGCAGATCTACGCTTTCTCAACAAATGGAATGTTGTGTGAAGTACTCTGAAGCGATAGATAGCGGTAATTGTGTACATGTTGTATTTCTTGATTTGGCTCGAGCGTTTGATACGGTACCACATGCTAAATTGTTGCAAAAACTAACCAGTCTAGGTATTCGCGGAAAGGTGGGTGGTTGGTTACGCGATTTTTTGACCAATAGAACTCAATGTGTTAAGGTAGAAAATATGTTATCTCCGGAATTACCTGTTAAAAGTGGCGTTCCACAAGGGTCAGTACTTGGGCCATTATTGTTTCTGCTATATATAAATGATGTTGATAGAGTCGTAAAGTTCTCGTCCATTAAAATGTTTGCTGATGACATCAAACTGTTCAAAGAAGTGAAAAGTTGGATTGATATTTGGTTGTTGCAATTTGATTTAGATAGCATTTGTATGTGGTTTGATGAATGGCAATTGACTTTAAGTGTGCCAAAATGCGCAGTTTTTTGTCTTGGTAATTGTAAGTGTAATATATATTGCACTGTAAATGGTGTTGACGTCAAGCATGTTGATAGTGTAACTGATCTTGGAGTGTTGTATTCAAAAGGTTTCGAATTCTCAGAACATTGTCATAAGTTAAAAGCAAAAGCATGTCAGAGATTGAACATGTTCAAACGTAGTTTTGTCAATCACGAACTGGATTTTCAAATAAGAATGTATAAAGTTTACGTTAGACCGTTGTTAGAGTATTGCACTCCTGTGTGGTCACCGAGGTATTTACGGGATATTGATGCTATTGAATCAGTACAGAGGAAGTTTACAAAATCCATCCAAGGATTGTCAGAACTGCCTTATGTGCATCGTCTACGTAGATGTAATTTGGAATCTTTAGAATACAGACGGCTAATTTTTGATTTGTGTTTGCTTTATAAAATTATACATGGACTAATTGATATTGACTTTGACATTATGTTTCGTTACGCGCCTGCCTCAGGAACACGTGGCCATCACCTCAAACTGTACCCACAAAGGTGTCGAATGATAAAAACTATGTCATTCTTTTGTCATCGAGTAATTAATTTGTGGAATGAACTACCTATTAACATTGTTTCAGCTTCTAGTTTGTCATCCTTTAAAACATTACTAGCAAACAATGACATCATTTGTCGTTATTTGAAAGGACGCGCCCTTCGAGAGACTTAGTCTTGCGCGCGTCCTAAACTATAAATTTATGAAACTATTTTCTTAACCCTCAGTCATGCGCTCATAGAGATTATACCTACCTGTGCTCTATCGACAGTTCGTATACGTATATATTTATGTTACTATTATGTTCAAGATGTTTGTAGGAAGTCGACCCCTCCAGTGGAATTGTACTGTTTGATTTTCGTATATGTATGTTTTTTCTATAGTAAAGGCGGGGAAAGCGCCAGAAAAGATAATGAATGAATGGTGGCATATATCAATCCTCGTTTGATTATATGCATATGGTATGCTGCGGGTCTCCGATGCGAGCAAACCATTATGGAAATAAAACTATGTATGTTTATATGTAATGCATATATATAAATATATGCGTAGTGAATGACCATACATACATAGTGTTAGAAGGGTGCACATGTAACCTAAAAAGTTATGTGGGCACGTTTTGCTTCGCTATCGGTTGGGTTACAGTCTGGGTAGGTAGATAGGAACGCAGCATATCGACGCCTAGGGGAACTGAGACTCAAGGTGTGCTAGGCATACCTAGGAAAGTTTCTGTTTCTTTATTTCTTCATCATGTCTTCTTCCATATTAAAAAGGCCATACTGGCTATCTGAAAGGCACTTGATTAATATTTATAATCTATAGTGCACTTCGGTTCGTGTGCGTATGTATATACGTATACGTCTTTTATCTATACTTGAGGTATATATATTTTTTCATTTTTATCTTTAAAAACGAAAAGATTTACAGTTAAAAATTGTGATGTTGATTAATTAGTCTCAGTTTAGTGGTTGTGCCTTTTGTTGGGGTCGCACATGTATGTAGTGTACACATATTCGTACGTATGTACGTATTGAGGAACAAAAGGCACAACCACTGCAGGTGGGTCTCCTCCACGCCTCCATATAGAAAGACATTAGTGCGTGCGAGGGGGGCGGATTTTTCACACCATTCATTCATTCATTCATTCATAATATATATTGGGTCATGGTTAGGTAAATTTTTTAAAAAAAACCAAAAATAAAAAAAAAAAAAAAAATTATTAAATAAATAAAATTTTTCCCTTTAAAATAAAGGTTTTTCATTAATAATTTTCAAAATTTTTTTAAAAATTCAGGTTGAATGGCAATTTAACCCCAAGGACATGGAGTTTGTCGCGAACGGTAGGGGTTAAAGTCTTGGAAAGTATATACGCATGTCATCTACGTAAATGAAAACCCTTGATGAGACAAACACGTTTTGTCCTTTTAACTGTCACCAAAACTTACCGACCTTGAAATTCAAGGTCTCAGGTTCACCCTACAGACCAGGCTTGTAGTGTATGTATATACCTTACATAATATAATAATAATACATAATAATATACAATAATACATAATGTAGGCGCCCCTACATAATATGGGTGTAGAGGCGTCTGCGCGGCCCCCTGGAGATCGTGTTGACCTGGTGCCAGCTAATTAGAGGTCCGGGAGTGGTAAAAAGGTTACCATCGTAAACAACTCGAGTAGTATACTACAAGTACCACCATACTTTTGGTTCTAATTCGAAACTTCGAATTTTTGCACTAGGCGATAGTTACCTTGCGTTTGTTTTTTCTCGGTGAATAACGCTTATTGGAAATGCATTTTACGGCTAAGTGTTGGAACGATGTGGGCATTTTGGCACCATGCTACTATTATATGTTGGTAGACAGGATCCCCCATGCTACCTTTTTTTGGTCATTTTGGCGCCTGGCCAATTTTGGCTCTGTGCCAAGGTCCCAAAGTCGGACTTTCGCTATTTTTCGCAAATTTTGGTCACACTTTTCTAGAACTGGTAGCTTTCAGGAGATGGGCCCAAACTTTGCATTTTTCACCTGTTTTCGCGAAAAGTTTTTAAGTCCTACTTTTACAAGAAATGGCCTAAAAGTCACTAAAAATGGCGTTTTTCGGCCTTGAGGTGGTATGCATATATAGTAAATCGGGGTCGCTGAAAATGATGAGCATACTGCCGATACCGCCCGAAGTGACCACTGGTCAGCATGGCTCCTGTGGTTCCTCGCCCAGGGTCAAAGTTGGGAAAACTCACTCTAAACAGCGTTTTTCGGCGTCTTGGTCGGGGGCATATATAGTAAATCGACTATGCTCGTTTCAATGGGCATATCGCCGAAACCAACGGAAGTGACCACTGGTCACTACAGCCTACGGGGACTATTGACCACTGGTCAAACGGCCTAAGACTGCGTTTTTCGGCGTTTTGGTCGGGGGCATATATTGTAAATCGACTACGCTCGTTTAGCATGGCACTGTTCAAGCTCCTTGTATCCATTACCGCATTGCTGGAAAGGGATCCTTTAAAATGACAGAAGGACAAGAAACAAAAATGCTCCTCGGGAGCATGAAAAAGTAATATGGATGACGGTTAGGTTGTAAAATCAAGAGAGGACTAGTCTTTAAAATGCTTAATATGGAGCTGGGTTCAAAAATAGAAGAGGACTAGGTTGTGAGCGAATTAATATGGGCATAGCTTCGCCGAACAACCCATATTCGCGGGATTTCACGCTTCGTCTTAGCTTTTGTCACGTACAAAGTTATCAATATACGTATATCCAGTAGCGTAGGTACAAAAAAATTTCAGGGGGGGGCGGTTTTGACCGAGGATTTTTGAGGGGGAGGAAGAAAAATTTTATTTTTGCGTAAAAACTACATGCATACTGCGTATAATACTGCAAGTTGTCATATTAATTCAAGTCTTCTTTGGTTTATGTTTTCGACTTGTTACAACTGAAAACGAAACCGTAAACTCCAAACGGGGGGTCTGGGGGGCAGCCCCCCAGAAGTTGAGAAAATTTTTAAATTTCGCCATTAAACGCTATTGAAACTTTTAATTCTTTACAATGATTTATCAATTGTCTAACAACATTTTGTACCATTATTTGCTATTTTCTACATTTAAACTGTCTTGTCTGAAAACTATGAAGATGCTCCCATTAAGAACTGCGTATTCTGATCATATCAACCAATTATGCCAAGGCTGATGATGTTGGGAATAACGCAGATATATAACTATTTATATAGCAAGGTTAATAAAAAAAAATCAAAAATCGAATTTTTGCTGCCATTTTCGCAAATAAAGTCCGATCGAAATAATTTTGGTATGTATCAACTGGTAATGATCCCATCTATATATGGTGCAAATTTCATGCCGATAGCTCTTGTGTAGCGAGAGTAATAAAAAATTTTTGTGATTTTTTTTGTTAACGAATTCACAAAAAAAATCACGGGTTCGCAAAAAAAATCACCCATGGATCTAATCTCAGGATACAGCTATGAAAATTTTCTTTTCATGTATGAATAGAGCATAGTCCATAGAGTTATTATGTAAAAAAATTTGGACCCCGAAGTTTCTTTTGGGTAGGCTTAACTTCGAATTTCGGTGCTCGGCCCCCGGGTCCAAAGTGGCTACCATGACCAATTTTCTTGACACTGTTTATTGACTCCAGGAAGCTAGGAATCCACTTGTTTGGTGTTCTATTCCTCTAGTAAGCACAGCGCAAACAATTTGGCGTAGTAATTTCGCATCTGGACTGGTCACGTGACTTGGCCCAGGGTCACGTGACCTTGGTCAGGGTCACGTGACTGGTCAAAAATTTTATTTCAAGGTCCAGGAAGCCTAAAAACTCGCCTATATAGGTTTTTTGGGGCGTAGAATTCAAATTTGGCATCTGTTTTTATGTAGCTTTAGCCCACATATGTGATCCAGACCTCCCCAGGGGTCCGGAGGGTCGGGGTCATGCCTAACAGCCAGCCAGTGGGTCAGACGGGTCTGAGGTAACTAAAAACATGTGCTATATAGGTTTTCGGGGTCGTAGAGCTCGAATTTGGTGTTAGTTTTGCTGTAGCAGCCATCCCGCACCTTTTTACAAAAAGTTGTGGGTGATTTTTTTTTGCGAAAAAGTTCGCAAAAAAAATCACCCACCGTGGGCCAGCCCAGAGGTCATGGCAAGGTATCCAATATATGGCTAGATAGTGCAGAGTGTGGACATGTTACATGCATAATATGGGTTAGCTAAGCAAAGTCCATAGTGAGTAATAGCAAAATTTTCAATTTTGGTCCGGAGTTGTCCGAAGGTCGGTTTTGGGGTGGGTCGACTATTTTGGGTACCCTAGTCGAAGGAGTTGGGCCTCGGCGGTCAAACTTACATATGTTAAGGTTGGGACCTCTGGCTATTACCGTGCAAAAAATTTTCCAGCTGCGGCTTGTTACTAATCCTGTAGGTGGGTGATTTTTTTTTGCGAATTTTCGGGGTGATTTTTTTTGTTAACCTTGCTATACAGACATTTGCTAGCATGCTTAATGAAAAATAATAATTTTGACAATCTAAGTTAAACAAAATTCGCGCCGGGGGCGCGAAAATTTTTTAATGGCATAGAAAATGCATCAATGTTGAGCTAATTTGAAGCATTAATGTACAATTTGTGCATATTTCTAATAAAGCCAAACGCCCGCGCTCCGCGCGGGCGTAAAATTTTTCTTTTGCCCAATTTTTTCGGGGGGGCAAAGCCATTATTTCGGGGAGGGCGGCCGCCCCCCCCCGTATCTACGCTAGTGCGTATATCAGTTAATAATAAGAAATTTAAGGAGTTGAATACTCATTGAATGTTGTTTATATGCATACAGTGTTAGACTAGCTAGGAATATATACGTAATAATCATTGTTTGATCGTATTGAACTGCGGCAAGCAACGAAAAGAGATCTAAGAATACGATGTTAAAGCTATTAGAAATAGAAAGTCAGAATCCTAAATTTGCCGTAAAAATGGATAAAATGCTCTGGTTAGAATAAATTCATAAATAAATATATAAATATAGTCAAGCGGGAAAAAACCCACTTTTTTTTCTTGGACCAGAACTTTCGACTGGTTTGGGTTATCACGACTTTGATACTATATTTAATTAGGGTTTGCCCTAAGCTTTCGAATCAAGGTTTTTTTAGGCCATAGCTTAGGCCATGGCCTAAATTTATGAGTCGGTGGCCTAAAGAATTTTTTCCGTTGAGGCCATTTGGCCTAAATTTTTCGACGAAAACCCATTTAAATTTTATTGATTTTTACACAATTTTCTAAAAAAATTTTCGCGCCTTCGGCGCGAATTTATACATTTTTCCTTGTATTTCTGGGCTGCACCAGCCGCCAGCTGGTTTCATTGTCTATTTGCACTTATAAATACACATTCAAGTTATAATTTCATTTATATAATATATACTATTCTAAAGATTTCATCGAAGAAATGCTATTTTAGTATGTAGTTTAACTTTATTTCTATTAGTTTAACTTTTTCTTTCTTTGACTCATACTCGTATGCTCCTACCTGTTTTAATTTTCAAATTCGAAAATTCATTAATTCATTAAAACTGTCGTGCACTATTATTTCTATGCTAAAAAGGATCTACTTTTGCAATTTTAAGGTAAAAACGTAGTTTTTCTAGTGTGTTAAACAGTGACGATGGCGATTTTTGTTGTTAAACAGCGATTTTTGAATATATAACGCGTGAATATATGATAACTGTTTTTAACAATGCGTACAATAACGCACAACCTAGAAATTAACAAAATTTGGTTGGCCTAAATTTTTTGGCTGATGGCCTAAAAAATTTGAGTCGTTGAGGCCATTTGGCCTAAAGTTCGGCGACCAAAAACCCTGTTTCGAATGAGGTATAGTTTGTCTCCCTAGACCCTGCCGTTATGGAGAAATTAAAGTTTTCCGTGTCGGGAAAAAACCCAATGCGGAAAAAAACCCATCGGCGGGAAAAAACCCACCCGGATTTTTGCTGGTAGCGTGCCAGAACAATTTTGACGGTGCCATTCGAAAGAGCGGGTTGTTTTTAGTAGGTCTACATCAAAAAATACCAACATTTTTGAAAAATTTCAGAAAAAATTGAATTTTGAAAATTTTGTATGTTTAACACGTATAGTCAAGCGGGAAAAAAACCCACTTTTCAGATTTTTGGCCAGAACTTTTTAATGGTTTGATATATCGAAATGCTGATTATACAGGTAGCTAGGCCTAGTCGTAAGCTTTCTTATGAGCTATAGAACACCTCTCTAGAGTGTGCCGTTAGCGAGAAAAATTGTCCCAAACTGGCGGGAAAAAACCCAATGCGGGAAAAAACCCATATGCGGGAAAAACCCATATGCGGGGAAAAACCCATATGCGGGAAAAAACCCACCCCAAAAAATTTTTGGCAACTTGCCAGGAGCATTTCTAACCATTCCAAATGAAAGGGCGGGTTGTTTTTAGTACAACTGCATCAAAATATATTAGTTTTTGCACTAAAATCGAGGTCATATGGTCATTTGAAAATGTTGTATCTTTAACACATAAACAGGCAAATTTTGGAAATTTTTGAAAATTGTTTATTTTCGGCAGTTTAAGCATCCTATCGTGTAGAAAACGTGTTTTTCTTGTATTTAGAGCCAAACTAGACCCATTTTAAGGCAAAAATAAGCATTTTTGGTCAAAATTTTGGCTTGAAATGGCACCGTGTCCTATTTAGACCCCCTGGACCATCGATAACAGTGCGAACCCAGGTAAAACCTATACCAATTTAATCTACATATAAGCTCTATTAAACAAATGTATGTATTGGTTTGACCTTTCCGGTCAATGGTTAGAAAAAAATTTAATTTTGAAAAGTGGGTTCTTTCCCGCCGTGGGGTTTTTTCCCGCCAACTCCAGGTCGCACCGGAGGGGTCAGAGCAGTGTGGCATATATCGTCATGAAGCGCAACAGATGCCCTACAGGTATATATAATCCGCTTTGGTCTAAGTCTTTCCAGTAGTTCAGGGTGGCCCGGCAAAGTTTGCCAAATTTCGGCACGTGGTCGGACCAAAATTTCCAAAAAATTCAAAGTCCCAAAAAATTTGCAGGGAAGCATTGAGAGCTACCATAATACACCCTCCAGGGTTATTTTGGATGCTCTTCAAGATAGGCTATTAAAATCCTAGATAGCTCATACCGGTAAGCCCACACTGGGGGTGGGTTTTTTTCCCGCATTGGCGAGTGGGTTTTTCCCGCTTGACTATAAACATAGGCAAATTTTGGAAATTTTTAAAAATTGTTTATTTTTGGCAGTTTAAGCATCCTATCGTGTAGAAAACGTGTTTTTCCTGTATTTAGAGCCAAACTAGACCCATGTTAAGGCAAAAATAAGCATTTTTGGCCAAAATTGAAATTTTGGCTTGAAATGGCACCATGTCCGATTTAGACCCCCTGGACCACCCATAACAGAACGAACCCGGGTAAAACCTATACCAATTTAATCTATAGGCTCTATTAAACAAATGTATGTATTGGTTTGACCTTTCCGGTCAATGGTTAGAAAAAAAATTCAATTTTGAAGAGTGGGTTTTTTCCCGCCGATGGGTTTTTTTCCCGCCAACTCTAGGTCACCCCCAGGTCGCACCGGAGGGGTTAGAGCAGTGTGGCATATATCATCATGAAGCCCAACAGATGCCCTACACATACATACAATTCGCTTTGATCTAGGTCTTGCCAGTAGTTCAGGGTGGCCAGCCAAATTTTGCCAAATTTCGGCACTTGGACGGACCAAAATTTTCGAAAATTTCAAAGTCCCAAAAAATTTGCAGGGAAGCAGTGGGAACAACAATAATGCAGCCTCTAGGGTTATTTTTGACGCTCTTCAAGATAGGCTATTAAAATCCTATATAGCTCATACCTTTAAGCCCACACTGGAGGTGGGTTTTTTCCCGCATATTCAAATGGGTTTTTTTCCCGCTTGACTATAAATAAATAAACTTTTTCTTGAAAGTTGCTAAAATGAAAGTTCCATTAAAGCTCGTATGCATAGCAGTAGATTATTTATGCATTGTGGATTTGAATAATGATGTGCATTTATAAACCGCGAATATGGGTTGTTCGGCGAAGCTGTGCCCATATTAATTCGCTCACAACCTAGTCCTCTTCTATTTTTGAACCCAGCTCCATATTAAGCATTTTAAAGACTAGTCCTCTCTTGATTTTACAACCTAACCGTCACCCATATTACTTTTTCATGCTCCAGAGGAGCATTTTTGTTTCTTGTATACAGGGTATTTCCGGAGGGGGGCTTCCCGGGGGCGTGAAAGAAATTTTCGGAAGGGGGGGGAATTTTTTGCAAAAATAGTCAACAATGGCATTTTTGGCGCATTTTGCATGGTGAAACGCAAGAGTTCTCAAAATTCCAGGATTTGAGCTAAAACTAGCAATTTTTACGAAAAAATCTACGGCGAAGCCGGAAAATTTGCCGATTTTTGGCAGCCATTTGGGTCTCCAAAAAGTCCCTGGGGTGAAGTCATTTTCGGGGGGGCCTTGGGAAAATACCCTGTATATCATAGGGGTCGCGGCAGCGACCCCTATAATATGTGCGAAAAGTGGCTGGAGACAGTGTAAAATAAGCTGCGCAGAAGCTGCGCAAAATCCTGCGCAGATCCTGCGCAGATTTCATGCGCAAATTGTAGAGCACATCGAGTTTAGTATGTCTGTGAAGTTTCAGCCCCGTATCACTTACCGTTAAAAAGTTGTGCCCCGGACCGGTTATGGCGGCGATGTTTTTTTTCCGGTTTCTCCTATTTGATGGTTGTATTGTACATAATGTTCGCCGCTTTCACGTGATCTGCAGCGGTGGGCCAACCTAAAGGCTATGGGGTCTGGTAGTACCCTCTAAAGAATTTAAGAATCACAACTTTTTTTGCGCCGCAGCTGCGCCACAGCGCCGCAGTGGCGCCGCAAAGTCGGCTCATAGCGAAAAGTGACCATTTTTGTGGTCGTCGCTCAGGTCGAACGTTGCGAGCTGGAGCTGATTTCTTTTTATATTCAGAAATTACATATATTGAACTAACTAACGGTCCAGGTTGCGTTTCTCTATCACTTCCCTAGCGACCACAGTGGCCCGTCAAAGATGGCGAAAATTCGAAAAATGAAAAATCGAAATTTCTCGCTATCTATTTAACTTTGAAAGCTCAAATCTTCTATACAATGGTTTTCTGGCACGGAGAATCGATTCCCGCAGTCAGTTTTACCGTCAGACCCACCCATCTTGCTGGGCTGGTTCCACTTTGCAGTCGGGAGGGTCAAGTCGGAAACCGCTTCCTGGAGGTCCATAGTAGGCTTTACCTGGCCTCTCAAAACTTTGTCTATAGGGGTTTTCTGGTGCGCCCAGCTCATTCCCGGCATCCGTTTTGCCGTAGGACTCATCCATCTTGCTGTGCTGGTTCCACTTAGTCGTCTGGAGGGTCATGTCGGCAACCGCTTCCTGGAGGTCCATACTACGCTCTACTTGGCGTCTCAAAACTTTGTCCATAGGGGTTTTCTGGTGCGCCCAGCTCATTCCCGGTATCCGTTTTGCCGTCCGACGTACCTATTTTGCTGTGCTAGTTCCACTTTGCCGTCGGGAGGGTCAGTCGGGTGGAGGGGGTCAAGTGGTCGAAATAAAAATTTTTCAAAAGTGGTCAAATTTGGTATCAAACGAAAGCTCTAAGTGAGCTGAGCAACGTTTGTCATAGAACTGCGTACCCAAAGTGGCTGTAGAGTGTTGTGGTGGGGTGGGGTGGGGACTTAGGCGATTTTCGGTCAAAAATGAAATTTTTCAAAAGTGGTCAAATTTGGTACCAAATGAAAGCCCTAAGCGGGCGGAGCAACTTTTGTCATAGAACCGCATGCTCAAAGTGGCTGTAGAGTGCTGTGGTGGGGTGGGGTGGGGACTTAGGCGATTTTCGGTCAAAAATGAAATTTTTCAAAAGTGGTCAAATTTGGTACCAAATGAAAGCCCTAAGCGGGCTGAGCAACTTTTGTCATAGAACCGCATGCTCAAAGTGGCTGTAGAGTGCTGTGGTGGGGTGGGGTGGGGACTTAGGCGATTTTCGGTCAAAAATGAAATTTTTCAAAAGTGGTCAAATTTGGTACCAAATGAAAGCCCTAAGCGAGCTGAGCGACTTTTGTCATAGAACTGCATGCTCAAAGTGGCTGTAGAGTGCTGTGGTGGGGTGGGGTGGGGACTTAGGCGATTTTCGGTCAAAAATGAAATTTTTCAAAAGTGGTCAAATTTGGTACCAAATGAAAGCCCTAAGCGAGCTGAGCAGCTTTTGTCATAGAACTGCGTGCTCAAAATGGCTGTAGAGTGCTGGGGTGGGGACTTAAGCGATTTTATATAGGTCAAAAATGGAATTTTTTTAAAAGTGGTCAAAGTTGTGTCAAATGAAAGTCCTAAGCGAACGGAACAACTTGTCATGGAGCCACCCACCCAAACTGGCTGTGTCAAAACGTCACGTGCCTATGAAACTGTTGTCTTTACTTCTTTAACCGGCATTTAAAGGATATATAGACTGACACAGCCAACACACACATATTATCCTCTTTTGTGCGGAGCATTTTTGTTACTTGTATATTTATGTATATATACGTATTGTGTCTTTTAGCTAGAAGAAGAAGAGATAGCGGCAGCTGAAAAGGAAGAAGAGTTGCAGCAAAGCTCTGGTCTTAATTCTCAGAATGGATGCTCCTCTAAGCGTAAAAGAAAGCTTGCTAAGGATTCCCATTTAGATCCAACAGATCCTCATTTTATTATCCAAGAGCTTCCCGATGGAGAAGTTATCGTGCCCTCAGACGATTCGGTTGTTTCCTCTTTTACAGATCAAGATCTGGCTTTCATTCGAAATAATTATGAAAAGGTATATATATTACGTTATAAAGGGTATTAGGTATTTATTTGATGTCCTTGCATCCTTGTGGATCCGTGAACAGGCAGCTGTTTTTACCTTTATCAATTTAAAAATATATGCTAATTTATTGTCAATGTGTATGTAGTCTTAGATGGATTACCGTTTCAACATTTCTCACGTTTTGTTCTTCATATTATCCTTTTGTTCATCTTATGAAAAAATACCTTGTATGTCTACCTTTGGAATTTTTAGATTATTGCTGGTGAGCTGACTGAGGAGCAAAGACTGGAACGGAGACGTTTAATTAAACAGATTCAGTCAGAGCTGCGAGCTGAGGAAGCGAAACTGGTGATCCTGAAACGAATGAGACTTAGCCAACAGCGTGGGCTTGCTCAACAGGCAACAGTCAAAGTATGTGGGTGTGAAAGTAGTGCTGGGACTGGTTCCGATTTTTGAAACCGGTTCCGGTTCTTGGCGACCGGTTCCGGTTCTAGCTACCGGTTCCGGTTCCAATTGGTAATTTTTATAAAAACGCTAAAATCAATCAATTTTTCTATATTTTTTAAAATTGCTATAAAAACATGATATTTAATAGACTGCACAAACTATAAAGGTATTTTAAAACCGTTTTTGACTTCTTTTTACTATTTACGAATATTTTCTGTTAAAAAGATGTCGTGTGTCTCCACATTTTAGCAAAATGGTGGGTACATTTAAGGTAACAGAGCTTACCGAGAAACTAAGTAATTCTTAATTCAGACAAAAATTTTGCTATTGCCTTTCAGAAAGCGATCGTCACAACTTTAGAAATAACAAATATACCTTACTGTCAGTCAAAAATAAAACTTTCCTCGATCAATCTCAAACCGCCCAATAAAACTTGCCCATGGATTCAACAGTATAGGATCTACTATTACAAAGCTTAATCATTGAAATGCAGCTATCTGGGGGGTTTTTCTGAAATTGAAAAATACAGCAAAATAAAACAGGAAGAAATCCTTGAACGAGAATTATACTTTTCGAGCACTTCTGCGGAACACAGGTACAGCTAACTAAACCAAAAAATGTATGTGCAATAAATGAAATCAGTCTGTTAGGTTTTTATTTTACACAGATTTTGTTTTAATATTATTAGCCGACATAAACATAACTTTGTAACAAAAGCGCTATTTTCTATCAAAGCGTAATCCTATGTATGTATGTTTATGTCTATAAATATATGACTATGACACTAGCGTAGCCCGAAAAAAATTTCGGGGGGGGGAATGCAAAATTTTTCCGGGGGGGTCTGGGGCGCGGAGCCCCCCAGAAGCTGAGAAATTTTTCTATTTCGTGACCTTCGTGGAATTTTTACAGAGCATTCGTTGAAATTACAATAATTTTTAAGGCGCAGTGCGTGTTCGTGCACCCAAATGATGCAGAAGGTGGTCAAAGTACACCAAATAGGGCGATTAGTACTCATTTTTAGTGCGAAACACGTATTACAATGGTATAACACACATATTTCGCGCCGAGGGCGCGAAAATTTTTTGAAAAATAGACGTTTACATACGTGGCAGGAAAAAATTTCTGGGGGGCAACACCATTTCGGGGGGAATTCCCCCCATTCCCCCCCTGGCTACGCGCCTGGACTATGAAATATGAAAATTTTTTAATAAGCCGTCAAAATCATTGGTTTCGGTAGCGCAAGCCAATTAGTATTGAATAAGGAGTATCTCAGGGTCCAGGGATACTGCTTACTTGAAACTGCTGTTAAAAATATACCATAAAATAGATATCAAATCTTCCACCATTTTCACAAAAACTAAGAGGTCCTCAAAATTGCAGTCTAAATAGAATTTCCAAAATTCAGTTTAAATTCCAAATGCTAAATTCAAATTTCTGATGAAATTTTAAAATTTACAAAATAAACCTTGATTGTAGTTTCAAAAAACCAAAATTTACACTAGAACCGGCCGGTTCCAAAAGCCACCGGTTCCGGTTCTACCGGTTCTTTTGGAACCGGTCCCAGCACTATATGAAGGGCTTCAAGTTTAGGTAGCCGCCTGTCGCCTACCTAAAGATAGGTACGGTAGAAACTAATTTTTGTTTGATTCTCTTTTTTTGTGTTTTTAACACACACTTAAAAAAGCACGCAATTTTTAAAAACACCAAAAAGCACACGCAAGTTTTCACCCGAAGAAGTCAATTTTTATTTATTTTGTTTTGGCGCAAAGATATCTCCTATTTATATTTTACTTCTGTTTGTTTTTGTCTGTGCATAGTTGAGCACATGCCGGTATAGCCTTCATTATTCGACGTAAATAACACTCCCATTAGGAAGTGTATGTTCAACGAAATTATACACGTTGAAAAATTCCGGAAATTGTAGGATTAAAATTTACTGTCGAAAAGTAAAAGTTTTGTAGGTTCTCAGACAAAATTATCGCAATTTTTAGAACATTCTCAACGTCTTGGGGGCTCCGTTCCTGAAACCTTTACTTGCTGTAACGCAAAGAGAACTGTTCGACGAAAATATTTAACGTTAAGCATACATAGAAAGGTCGTTTATAAAGACTAAGCAAACAGTATATGATTTTTTCTTTAGTAACAAGAGAAAACAGCTAAATATTGTTATAAATGCTGTAAAACCCCTGAATAAACGCGGAAACGTGACCAGGCAAAAGAAATTTTTAAAAATACACATTTTCTTAAAAAACACTAAAAGCACAGGTGAATATTAAAAAACCCTGGATTACTGTGCTTAGGTAGGGATCGGCCGGAGCAAGCATTTTCGCTCGAGCCGGAGCTGGATTTTTTGTTTCCAAACATCATTGCCAAATTTTCATTGTGTCGGGATGGGCGAGTGGTCTAAGGCGCTGGTTAACACTTCCGATCTTACGGTCGGTGGTTCGATCCCTAGAGGCCACAAAGCTTTCCCGACTCTAGCCAACCCAGCTATCCATCCTTAACTGGTCGGTAAATGGGTACCACTAAGGTAACAGGAGTCTGTGTAGAAGGGCTGGCCGCCCTTCCACGGATGCAGTCATTTGAGGTGACACTCCTGGCTCTACGGCTGAGAATCCGGGGATGAGCACCGGCACCCCATGTCCTGTGGCAGGACGGAGACATCTCCTGGGGTAAACCTTTACGTTTTTTACCAAACAGATTAATCGACCTATTTTTAGGCCATTATTTTCAACCAGGAAATGGTTGCCAAAATTTAGTTAATTTTAAAGTTATTTTATGTTAAGGTTGCACGTTAATCCCATAAATCGCTATAAAATCTTCTGCGCATACATGTGTACATCTGCATGTGTCTAAATGCAAAAGTTTAAAGGGTTAGAATGGTTTACAGAAAAGTCCTGAAGTCCGTATACTGGGATACATATAATATATGTAACTTAGTAACTAAGTTATAACTCCTGGGTTCCTAACTTCATAATCATGTAATTTGTTTTCACAGTCGTAAAAATAATACAAATATACTCAATGCAGAAGACATCCGCGCCAACGGCGGAAAAGTTTTTGAAAAATTATATACCATATTTACTTCAAATGTAAAAAAGTTGACTTTATGTGGCAATGAATTACTGAATGTGAACAGCAGTATTACGTACTAAACAAAAACTCCGGCTCCGGCACCTTTACCTCCGGCTCCGGTTACTCCGGTTAGCACATTAGATACAGTTCACCTTATGTTTGTCCCTGTATTCTATACGCCTAGTCTGGTTTCTTGTATTTTCTGCACACTTTTGAGGTGGATACGCAAACTGACCGCATTGAATTCAGAATTTCAACTTCAACTACCATAACATTGCTTTTAAACATTTCAGGAAGCGAATACTCATTCTCATCGGCAACCTGCTGCTCCGTCTCATATGATCACTGTCAGTAACACTGGAGGAACTGCCTCCATCATTCGAACAGGCGTATCCATTGCTAACCAGCCGTCCAATCAGGCGTACAAACTCCCTCTAGCTGGAGGCACGCAAAGCCAAAGATCCACGCCCAGTCAGAATAGTGGCGTGGGCCATCGACCCACCACTGTCGGCGGTCAGGCTACAGTTCTGAAAACAGGTACGTACGTACGTAACCTTCCTGTTTGAGCGAAATTTCGACTGTTGTCTGACGGGCCGCTGTTCGCGTTTTACTGTCGTTTATTGAATTAGACAGTTTGTCACGGTGTCATGTTTATCATAGGGTCCGCGGTAGCGAATCCTATAACACTGGTTGCGACGTGGGGTGCGGTGCTCTACGAGAAAAATTTTTGTGACCGGGCTTCTGGGGGCGGAGCCCCTCAGAAATTGAAGAAATTATTTTGCTCATTATAGAACTACAGAAGATGGAGAGTACACACAGTGTGATACTGGGGCTCTTTCTGTATGTTTCTTCTTGCGATAACATCGGTCATCAAATTTTTAATTCTTTGCATTTCGAAGGACCGCTAAAATTACACATTTCTAGGCCAAAGTGGAAATTTTTCAGGAAAATTCGTACTCATTTCATGCTTTTCTTCATAAACACAATAAATTTGCTATTAAGAAGAAGAAAATTCCAGCCGAAGATTAGTTTTTGGTCCTTTTTTATTTTTCTCCTTAATTTTTCGTATCTTCCGGTCGCCAGGGATGGGCGGCTGCGTCTTCCCCATCCCCGCCCCCCAGATCCGCCCCTGTCCTATTAAACAAATTTTTGGAATTCAATTTTGAACCTATTGCGGGCCAAGTCGGCTCTTCAAAATGTGTCAAATTTGAAAGCGGTGGAAGTTCATCACTGAACTCTCAATGAAATCATGACAAGGAAAATAATGTAACAATTTCAGATTTGCAACAATTCCAGGAAAAATGGTAGCGGTAACCCGTTCATTCTTGCCATTCATATAATAACTGTTTCTCCTAATCTAAATCAGTTTGTTTAGGTCTGCCGCCGCGTCCAGGCGTTCAGGTTACAAATCCGTTGATCGTTCCAAAGCCAGCTCACCAGTCCTCGTCAGCCTCAGCCCACTCGTCATTCTCCACCAGTCTGGGCAACGCGGCTGGCTCTGTCACCAGTGGTGGCGGACTTCCAAAGGTTCATTCGGGCAGTGGTCTACTGGGAAGTGGTGGCTCCTCGAGCTCCTCTGGTGGCGCCCAGATGACTCGTGTGGCCAGTGGATCTTCCCTGATCTCTCACGGTGAGACTCTACAGACGCCGGAGCAGAAGCAGGCAGCGGCAAAGCTTGCCCTGCGAAAGCAGCTGGAAAAGACGTTGCTTCAGATTCCACCGCCCAAACCGCCGCCTCCAGAGATGGGCATCGTGCCCAATCCTAACCAGCCTGACTTCGTCTATATGGTGGGTCTGGACTATGTGGTACAGCGCCTGTCAGAGCATCAGGAGCGAAAGAAGGAACGTGAACGGCTCAACGTGGCCAAAAAGGAAGCTGCCGCGGCTGCTTCCAGTGCTGCCGATGATGAGACGTCTCAGCAGTCAGCCCTGGAGGTATCTAAAGCGGCCCGGAAAGCCGTGATTAGACTGGCTGACGCCCTTCCGGGTGATCCGTTCAGCTGTTGTCAGTGTGGAATTGATTTTACCACCGTCTGGCGACGTGTGGGCTCGGAAGAGGAGGGAACGCAGCCACAGGTGATGTGTGAGGCCTGTGTTCGCAGTAATCAGAAGAAAGCGCTGAAGGCAGAGCACACCAGCAGTCTGAAGAAGGCGTTCGTCAAAGCGCTGCAGCAGGAACAGGAGATTGAACAGCAGATTCAGGCCGGAACCTTCAATCTACCGTCGGCCCCCGCTACGGCAACCGCAACGACAGCCACCATGCCCCAGCAGCTCTCATCGTCGTCTCACACGGCGTCAGTGTCAACGCCGCGTGCAGCTGCCGTGGCCAGTCCGTCCACTCTGCCCGCGGCTACTACACTGAGCCAGCCATCATCAGTATCGGGAGCTGCGGCTTCAGCTGCTGCAGCTGCGGCTGCGGCTTCCATCCTGCCGCAGTTGGCTGCTGCGGGAGCGGCCGGTCTAGGCGGTTCTGCAGCCGGGCTGGGCAGCAGCGCCTTTAATCAGCAGTTGCTGGCGGCGGCCGCTGGGATGGGCTGGAATCCGCTGCTAGCAGCGGCTGCGGCTCGTCTGCCGGGCGGTGCTGCGGCTGCTGCGGCCGGATTCCAGCAGCAGTTGAGCAATCTACCGAAAGATTTTCTGAAAAATCTGCAACAACAGCAGACGGCTGCGGCTCAGCTGATGCAGAGGAAATTCATGGAGCAGATGAAAAAGCATCACCAGCAGTGGAAATAAATAAATATTATAAATGATTATACGTATGAATAATGCATATTGCTTACAGACATTAAACGTCTATAGTTTGGACTGAACTGTTTTGTACCCGTGTTTACGAGTATATTAATTGTATTGTCATCTCTCTGTTTCTGACTTCTTAGAGACGGCTTATTGTATCAGTGAACCGGTTTTTTGCTAAGTAACACGAGAACTGCCATGCCAAGTCTGGTTGGGAGAAATTTGAAGACGAACCTGGAGATAAAATACCATCCTTCCCCTTCAAAAAGTTGTTTATAACATAGTTTGCATATGTGGATGCTTTTCTTGACTATATAGGCGACTAGTAACAACCCTTTGTATTTTCTGGTACAGTTTGCGCACATGAAGTCTTTGTTACAGTGTACTTGGACAGTGTTTACTTACGAGTTTCTCCTACGTCTTATATCGTGACTTTATTGTCGTCCAGTTTGTGTACGTTGGTGGTGGTTTTTTATTTTTGTGATTCACCCATATTGTACACGTTGATATTTGAACTCTAGCTGCAGATTTATATCCCATCTAAAGCACGCTTTTCTGAACATTGCGTATTTAATTTAAATTTATCCACACAGGACTTTTTATGCTGTATATATATTTCATGAAGCTGTTTTTGTTATTTTTGTTTTTACTGGGTTAATAGTTAGAAATTAGTTATTCAACTCTAAAAGAACTGTGGGCAATCCAATACTCGAATGCACTTTGCCAGGTATTTTTGAATGTTCCTTATTCCATTTTTTAAGTCTGTTGAGCTTATTTTGTCGGTTAATTTCTGGTTTTGCTAGCTTGGTGGAGGTGATGTAAGCACCATTTTTATAATTCAAACGTTATCAAAATCTAAGTACGTGATCTTGTGGGAAGAACCTGTACTTTAGGTTAACCATACCCGAAGATATATTATTTTATTGTTGTTACTTTCTGCTTTCGTCAGTCACATTTGTACTTAATGTGTGTAATGTAACAAATTAATGATTGTTGTATTAATGCGAAGCTGTTTACAAGTATTTGTGTGTTATCTGTTGTCATGATTGGTTTTCATTAAAAGCATGTCTACATTATTTATGTCTTTGCTAATATCAGTATAGTAGTATATTAGTATTCATTCAGTGTGCTGTGAAGATCTTCGGCTGGGTATCGCAAGCCCGATGTAGTCGCCACAAAGTTCTTGCGAAAATCGGGTCCAGGGGCCAGTTTCATACAAACGTTCTCGAGTTCTCGAGTCTATTAGCTAAACTACACTGGAAGTGTTCGAGATCCGCAAGTCCCATTGGAGAGTCACGCTGACAAAGTTCTCGATTCAAGTTCTCTGATCAATTTCGACCAGAGAAATTTTTGCCAACTTGAGACTTCCTCGTGAAATTTTTGAAAATTGAAGTTTATTCATTTTCTTCCTGCTGCAGTAATTTACATAGCTGACTAAATAAATCACCATAATATTGTCCGTAGATGCATTTACATATAATTTTTAATAACGAAGTGGTTGCTGTCACTGAAAACAGACTACTCGAGAACTTGGAGTACTCGAGAAGGTTCTTTATGAAACTGATCCCAGGAGTATATCTGTCTGTACTGTAATTGAGTTGTCCTTCGCTTACAGGCAATTTCTTTTCCTAGCAAGAGGGCGAACAACATGGCATTTGGCTGGATTAAGAAGAGTACATAATGACAAGAGTATGCAGGATGTTGCGGTTCCTTTTATTTCCTTTTTTCTAGCTGAGCTTCAAGACATTGAGGAATTTGCAAGATTTTTATGCAAAATCACCTTTTGTCTGCAATTTTTCAAAGTTTTCAGCTTCGCCGGGTTTCACGTTTTTAATGATTTTTTTGGATTTTGGAACTATTTCACTTGATTAAACTTGGGTGACGTTGAGCTTTGACTTTCTCGTTGGCTTTAATTGAAAAATGTTTTATGATCTAATCAAGGATATGCTGCTTTCAGAGTGCTACCTCTAATCACATTGCTACGCAGGCTAGGATTAAAATGTGCATATCTGGGCTTATTCTAGGGATTTTTCCTTGGGGGGGGGGGGGCTTCTTGGGGGGCCCCCCCCAAAGGTCCGAGGGGCAAGGAATTTTTGGGGGGGGGGCGAAAATTTTTCGAAAAATATGCTAAAAATAGCGCTGTTTTTCTGGCATATACTATAAAAATTGATTTTTATAGCCAAAATAAACAGATTTAGTGTTGAAAAGGGCAAAAACTGAGTAAAAATGTCCGGCAAAGCCGGAAAATTTTTGAAAATTTGGCCTTCTGAGCGATTTTTTCAGGGCAAAATTTGGTACCAAAAGGGGCACCCACTTTTTTGGGGGGGGGGACGATTTTGGGGGGGGAAGGGTGTTTATGGGGGCCCCCCCCCACTAGAATAAGCCCAGCATATAGTTCGGACGATTTAACAACGTTTCCTAAAATGTTTCTAATTCTTAGGCCCGTATTCATAAAGCGTCGGTACCCATTCCACTGGTATGGAAGAAGGGGTACCAGTAGTTAATCAGTGGTATTGCAGGCATACAGCGAATTCATAAAACATTTTAACCACTGGTACCATTCAGTTGGTACCATACCAATGGTTAAAATTGCAAACCACCGTTGGAGGTGGTTTGACATATGTTTTACACCTGAGTGTGGGCTTTAATAAACGAATTGGAGTTTTTTAATCATTATTTGGTGAAAATGAGACATTTCCACAGTTTTCTAATCATATCAAAGCAGTGTATTATGTCTTTACTGGTTTAAAAATCAAACTGCATAAACTCTCTAATATTTATTCCATCATATAAATCAAAACAAACATAATAGTTTTAAACTAGTTTCAAATATAATTGTTCAATTAATTCATAATCGCTTAGTTTTTCTAATTATTTGACTGCAGCCTATTATAAAGCATACCACTGGTATCCTATTCATTCGAAGGATACCAGTGGTATGCATACCACTACTAAACAGGAAAGGGCTTTTCATTTTTCCGCCATACCACTGGTATGTATGGATACCATTGGTATGGATACCAGCGTTTTATGAATACGGGCCTTAGTCAGATCTTATTATTTTTCTCATTAGAAGTTTCGATCATTTATACACTCATATGATATTCTCAGTTCTTTTTTATCGTTGGGATTTTCAGCAGTTTATACCTAGAAGTTTTCGGAACGAGGACTAGTCACCATCTTCTAACTGTTCTTTGGAAAACAAATTTTAAATTTAAATTAAAAAAGTTAAATTTAGTTATTAAAAATTAAAAAGTGAAAATGTGTTATTGTGTTAACTATGCATCCGGTAGTAGTAGTTTTACCTTTCAGTTTTATTGCTTCCTGGAAGAATTATTGCTAGGACATCTATTTTTTACCGGTTTTCGGATTTTTGTATTTATGTTTTTTCGGAGTTTTGCATTTTTTCCTATGTCAAAAATAGCCCTTATTCCGTTATAAACGCTAAGTCTGGATCATTAGAGAACTTCTAGAATTAAGCATTTTGACTTTTTTAATTTTGGCATTTTTAAAAAAATTGGCAAATTCTTGTTTTCTGAACTGTTGAAAAATTTTTGAACTATTCGGAAAACAGTTTAAACTTTTCATATGAAAACTCTGAATCTCGGGTAGCATCCCACTAAACTCATGTGAACACATTTGGCCAACCCAATAGCCATGATACTATGCAGCTTGGTTTGGGCTTTGGGTGAGGCGAAAAGGATTTACCGAAGGGTTTCACGATAGTTCTCGGAAACAGGTTATTAATGTGAACTTCATTATGTGGGAATAAAATGATGTGCAACAATGTCAAAAAGTTTGCCTGTAAAGTTTGCTATCATTGCTAGCTTTTATTGGAAAAGTTCCTTTTTCTGTCTCAAAATTCCTTTTTCGGTGATTGACCGCGCACCAGCCCTGGAGTGTGACAAGCGTCACCCTCTGTGTAGTGAAAGGCAAAACTATGTTACGTGCGCTAACGGCTGACCCCCCACAAATTGACTCCTCTCAGACTGCCCCTATATGGGTACATACTTCCAAACGGGGATCGCTCACTCGCTTAGTATATATTGTGCATCTATGTGTTAAAAATACACGCTTTTATCTCCTCCCTAAATTGGGCTCTTGTTAATTTCAACGTGAAATTATATAAAGGAGGGAGCGACTCACGTTAGGACCCCGCACCCATATAGGGCCGGTGAGTGTGAGGGGGTCATTTGAGGGGGGGTAAGCCGTTAGCTCGCATCATAGCTTTTGCCTTCGTCGCATAGAGTGTGACGCTTGCCACACTCTTATTATGTACTCTTGGTAGCACGTAGCACTTAGTATCCACATTCGTGTTCTCGCTTGTAGGGGATTAACACCTTGACCGCCGTGTGACCCATATTGGGTCACACTAAACTATTACCTGTGGGCCATGTGACCCATATTGGGTCACGCATTGTTTTGACTTCTATTGAAGTCTAAAACACTGGCGCAGTAGTTATTACTATCAAGAGTTTATAACACCAAGAGTAAGACACTCATCTCTTCCTAATAGAATAAGTTTGCAAGATGCTCGAAACATTAAGGCCGAAATCTCGGGGGGCTTCTCAGCGTGTAAGCATACAACGCTGACATTTTTTAAAAACGGACGTTTTCGACAAATTAAATACTATAACTTGAGCTAAGAAAATCGTACAGTAATAATTTTCATATCATTATGTTGCGCAGAAATAGATCTTTTTAAGGATATAAAAATTATATAGCTCGGTTCAGGCAATCTCTTACAAACCCGGCAACAAAACAGCCTTCCCCGAAAATTCTAGGAATTTCAACATTTCTTCAAAATACCTTACGTTGTTGCCGGATTTGTAAGAGATTACCTAAACTCAGAGTTGTGCCCGGGCCTTGAATCGGGCCTCGGGCTCCGGGCCGGGCCCGGGCCGGGCCTGCACCGGGTCCCGGGCCCGGTTGTTGGAGTGGCAGGCCTTCCCGGGCCCGGGCCCGTTCAGCCGCGAAGGCCCGGCCCGAGCCGGGCCTACCGGGCCTGCCGGGCCTTGGAGGCCCGGACAGGCCCGGTGAGGCCCGGTCAAATTTTTGTTGTGCATATTTCAAAATTTTTCCGAAATACATTCACTAGAAAGTCAAATTTAAGCTCCCAGGAGTTGTCTAGTTCTGATAAATAGCGCTAACTATTGTTTGGCACTGTTTTTAGTATGCCGGGCCTTCATCGGGCCGACCGGGCCTACACCGGGCCGCCGGGCCCACCGGGCCTTGAATCGGGCCTCCGAGCCCGGGCCGGGCTCGGCCCGGCCCGAGGCCCGGCCCGGTTGGTTCAGCAGGCCCGGCCCGGGAAATTTCTTAACGGCACAACTCTGAACTATATAATTTTTATATCGTTAAAAAGATGTCGTTCTACGCAACATAATGATATAAACTGTACGATTTTTCTAGCTCAAGTTATAGTATTTAAATTGTCGAAAACGCACGTTTTTAAAAAATGTCAGCGTTGTATATATGTCGCTGAGAAGCCCCCCCCCCCGAGATTTCGGCCTTAATGCTTCGAGCATCTTGCAAGCTTATTCTATTAGGAAGAGCTGAGTGTCTTACTCTTGGTACTATAAACTCTTGTTACTATCAAATTTGCATGCTGGCCTGATTTTCACAGATTTTCATATGTCACCGTTTTGAGCAATTAAAACAAAATTTTTGACATAGTAAGTTTTAGTTTTACATAAAAATGAACAATATACATAAATAAATAAGCTAAACCATAATATATACCGAAAATAAGCGTGAGCCAGTTTGAGTCGTCAAGTGCAGACTGCATAGTTATTACCTGGGGGCCATGTGACCCATATTGGGTCACACAACGTAAACCTCAGATTGGAGTGTCTATGATATCAGGGAATCTATCTGACCTTTTGACATAAGTATAAAACGGTTTTTGCAAAAACTGGGTTTCGGCCAACGTGTTATGTTACATAAGCTCTAATACCCGCAGTCAATGTGAACGATAGCTTGCAGAACATAGTTTTTGCTCGGATAACAGAGTGTAGGTTCGGTTAGTGCCATACTCGTATAATTATTTCTTCTTGATACTACGGCATGAAATAGATTTATAACTCAACATGCAAATATCATTTGCAAGAACTAACGTATCCAGGATTTGATGAGGTCTAACGGCCATTTGCACCTAATAAGATTAAGTTTCTGATTAAATTCAGTTTAATCTATGTTTACGGTTAACATTAGAACAGGTGAAAGGTGAACTCATGATTAGCTTAAACTAACGTTAAACTTTTTCCTTGCACCAAATCAGATTAACAGCCGGTTGCACCAAATATTATTAACTTCTTAGCTAGTCTTAATCTTATTTTAGTCAGATTCTCCGTTGCACCAAGTTAGTTAGATTTTAAAATCTGATTAACTCTAAACCAATCAGTATTTTACCCAGATGCGCTCTAGCAAATCAAGTACAAGCTTGTCACATGATGACTTTAGTTAGATTTTAGTTAGATTTTAGTCAGATGTTAGTCAGAAGTTAGTCAAATGGCCTTAATTAGAATTTAGTTACAGATTAATCTAATTAGATGTTAGCCAGATTTGGTGAATTTTACCCCGTCTTCCGAAATTGTTGCTCTTGGAATTTTACATAAAAGTTTCTTTTATTAAAATCTTGTCAAATTACGCCAACACTTACGCAATAATTTATAAAATGCATACTGGATTTCGACAAATTCTATATTTTTAAGCCATAGTAGGTCTAAATAAACAGAAGCAAACCAGTTAATCCGACGTTAAACCTGGTCAAGTGCAGGATTAAAGGTTTCCGATTATCTTCAGTTATGTCGAAAGATGATCTAAATTAATGCTGAACTTATGTATTTCGTGCAACGGACGCTAAAAGATTAACTTCCGATCAACTTAAACTTCTGAAGTTAACTGGAGATACAGATAACCTGAAGATGAAGATTATATTAATCTTAAGTTTAACTTATTTGGTGCAATCCACTGTAAGACCGCCTCAGGTGTATTTCTCGATCACAGAGTCCCTTTGGGGAGCGTAGTTTTTGTAATGAACTCTTTCTCTTCATTTTGAAGAGCCAAGAACCTTTTTCTATTTTTCTCCTAAACTTTTTCCTACCTTCAAACCGCTACGGGGTGGGTGGGCTCCCCCGCCTTGGCCTATCTGGATTCATCCGCTTCCTTCCTGTTGTAATTACATTTTTAGGTATTCTCTCCAAGCTGGCGCGTAATTGGATTCGCATTTTGTTGCGAACTGCTTCAAGTAATAGCCGTAGACCGTGTCATACAGCAACAGCTCTGCCACGACACGACAATGACATGTTTTTCAGCCCGTTGGAAGTGAATATGACTGAGCCGGAAATTGGAATGGTTTTGGAAGACCCTTCAGCTGCTTACCTGAAAACCATTTCCGGATACCGTTATCGAAGACTCACCTTCCAAAGGCAATTGAACGGTAGTTTTGCTGTGGCTTTTCTGATTGGCGCAACGATTTATAACTCGCCCAATTTGTAGTCAAATCAGAGGATCAGAAGTTAAACATTAGCGTCTGAACCGAAGTAATTTAGTACATAGTAATTTTTGAAAACAAGGTACCCTTTCTTGCTCGCAGTTGATCTTTACAATACTCGTTGATATTTTCACAGTAAGCATGCATAGAACAGATATTATGTAAGTATGTTTTCAGTTCGCAGCTTCCATGTTCTGCGGTTTTGTTTTTAGAATTAGTGAAACTGTCTGTTGATTCAGAAGCTTTAACGCAGGAAGTTTTCAATGCCATCAGCGATGTGGTCGAAGGCATTTCTCCCCACTCGCGGCTCCAGCGATATACCGTCCTGCGTAGAATGCTACAAGCGCTGCTGCATGGCGACGAATTATTGATCAGACGCTTTATCCAGGATCTGACATTTTCACGTAAATAATATTTACATAACAGTTTCTAATTCCTACTTCTCACCGCTGAACAGTTTTATCGTTAAAATTACTCGTGAAGATACTTAGTTTAACTAAATCTTAAAGGAGTTTAGCATTATATAATACCATTTTCTGCTGATGTGTTGCTGATGTTTCTTCTCATTATTTTAGCTGTAATGAAGCTACTACAGCCTTCTCTTGTGAAAGTATTCCAGGAATCGCATCGTCAGCAAATTTTGCTCTACCTGATTCTTCTGAAACAGTTTAGAAACATTGAGCTGCCAGTGATCACATCTGCTCTTTATAAGGTTTACTGCGACTTGGTTCATACTTTTTGCCTTTCTGATGCTCTCAGACTTGGGGACGCTCTGCTACAACTTCTGGATAGTCCGCCTGTTCATTTTATGGAAATTGTAGCATTGAATCTTTCTAATGGTGTATACAGTAAAAATCAAAGATGCCGCCAAGAACTTGTAATCCTCTGTTATCAGCTCACTTGCTTAGAAATCCTTCCCACAGAAACAATTGAAAGCATGGAACGACTACTCGTTGCAAAATCAGGGTCTGTACTGTCCAGTGGCGAGTATTCACTGTTTGGTAATTTTATTCGGCACTTTAATTACAACTCTACTGCACAGTTTAGTATTGATGATGTAGACGTAATTAATCAATAAATTGCAATGTGTTATGTTGAATATATACGATTAAAATCACAGTAAAAAGGGAATTCATCCTTCAGAGTAGTGATGTTTACGCTGGCCTGTTTAGTTTCAGTTTCAGTTTCAGTTTCAGTTTCAGCTCCACTTTCAGACAGGTTTCAGTTTCAGTTTCAGCTCAAAATTTGTTCTAGTTTCAGTTTCAGTTTCAGTTTCAGTTTCAGCTCGTAGTTTAGCTTAGTTTCAGTTTCAGTTTCAGCTCCAAATTTGTTATAGTTTCAGTTTCAGTTTCAGTTTCAGTTTCAGCTCCAAATTTGTTATAGTTTCAGTTTCAGTTTCAGCTCTGACTAAAATGAGTTTCAGCTTTAGTTTCAGTTTCAGCTTTAAGTTTTTTATAGTTTCCAGTTTCAGCTCCAAGTCTTTTATAGTTTTCAGTTTCAGCTCTGCTAAAATGAGTTTCAGCTTTTGTTATCCTCTATTTTATCCTTATGTTATGCTAATCAAATTAATTAACTACCATTTAGTTTTCGTTCCCAATCCTGAACTTTCACATAATCTCTTTAGACATTTTCGTTTGTGGCAGACAGGGCACTGCGAATTTTTGGTGTCTTCGTGAATTCTTTCCATAGATAATATCAAATCAAGAACGTGAAGCACAATAAGTATAATACTGATACTGGAAACCATTTAATCTTTCCCATTGGTCACTTTTATAACTGCGGCTATCAAAACTAGAAAATTATATTGCAACAAATTAAAAGGGAAGATTTAACTGCAATTTAATTAACCTTAAATTTGGGGATCTTTTTAGTTGTTGGAGCTGGGCTCCTTCTCCACATGTAATGATTTTATAAAAATGTTATTACGTTGGGCAAATCTTAGAATGATTATTTAATAATCTGAAAAAAGAAAATTAGTTGGAAACAGATCAAATAAACATTGCCACACAGTAGATAGTATTATAGTAGATAGCTCGGTTCTGCAAAACACTAGTCAAACGTTTATATTTATACATAATGCTGGAATTTTACATGCTGGGAACAGGGCCCAGTTTTTGAAACACTCGTTCATGATAAGCATGTATACGCGAGAGCTGAAACCTATTTCAGCTTCAGCGAGAGCTGAAACTAGTTTCAGTGTTAGTGTGGAGCTGAAACTGTTTCAGTTTCAGTTTCAGCTCCTAAACTGTTCTAGTTTCAGTTTCAGTTTCCGCTCAAAATTTATTTTAATTTCAGTTTCAGTTTCAGTTTCAGTTTCAGCTCTCACTTCGACTAAGTTTCAGTTTCAGTTTCAGCTCCAAATCTGTTATAGTTTCAGTTTCAGTTTCAGTTTCAGCAACTGAAACTGAAACATGTACAAACTGAAACTTGGTTTCAGTTTCAGTTTCAGCTGCTGAAACAACACTACTTCAGAGTAATGATAACATTAATAGTTTACTACTAATTACGGGGATAATTGTTCCCGTTTCAATTAAAAGTTCACCTAATGAAGATATAAGTACATAGGGACACCGTTTTCAGAACACCACCGATTATTTCTCGAACTTCTATATTTTTAAAAGGCAAGTGCGATTGTTGTGAAACGTCCTGTCGTTATGCAACTTTGCAACTAACAAGCAGCAACTTTGCAGACGTGTATAATTCGGAGTAGTTCCATATCTGTGAGGTTTCACAGAGGCAATTTTGCAACAAATGCTCTTGTCTTGTTTTGCTGACCCATACGAATTACAAACAAATTCTGTTAATGTGAGAAACTGATACATATATTTGAATATGAGAAAAATCATTGACAGTCGGAAAAATGGAGGCGGAATTAAGGACTGCACAATTTACAGATTTCTAATAAACAGGGGATTGCACCAAATAAGTTAAACTTCAGATTATCTTAATCGTCAGCTAATCTCCAGTTAAACTCCAGATTAAATGCAGTTTAAGTTGATATCTGAAGTTAATCTTTCATCGACCGTTGCACCAAATAAGTTCAGGATTACCTTTAGATTACCTTCCGATTAAACTGAAGATATATAATCGGAAACTTTTAATCCTGCCCTATAGCAGGTTTAACATCGGATTAACTGCTTTCCTACTTTATTTAGACCCATTACTAGTGCTAGGAAACACAGAATTTATCCGAAACCAGTCTGCATTTTATGTATAGATTGTTATGCAAATGTTGGCGTATTTTTGCCAAATTTTAATAACGAAATTTTCTCTAAAATTTTAAGAACGCCATTTGTTTATTATTATTTGCAATTTTATACTTAGTTCAAAAGACTGCAAAAGATTTCCGAGAAAGGTGAATGAAAAGAAAGGTTATGCAATAGGGATTGATAAGTGCTATTGCATACTCAGAAATGATAAAATTGCAATTCTAAGTGCAACTATTTACATTACGACTACATTTATGTGTGGCAAATGGCTAGTGTATGCTTTGCACTTCGAATTACCGATATATAATCGGATGTTAAACTTATTCGTGTGAACCGACGCATCGTGCGTTAAACTAAAGATTAGATTAACAATGGCTTGTTGCTATTGGTCGGTTGCTATCACGTTACTGTATTTCATTGGCCAAAACGCATTCACATGAGAAATAGTTTAACTTCAGATTAACTTCAGATTAACTCAAGATTAGTTTAACTTTTCTTAATCTGATTTGGTGCAACGAGAAAAAGTTTAACATTAGATTAAGTTAATCTTGAGTTTATCCATTCCAAAGTTAATCGCAAACATAAGTTAAACTGAAGTTAATCATAAACTTAATCTTATTTGGTGCAAACGGTCGAAAGTCATTCTCTGATTTATTCCCGTTTCAATGAATCTTCAGTAGACATTCAGAGCCAGCATAGGATGGCAGGTCCAGCTGATATTTTGCAGCCAAGGCCGGCGGTACAAATCGACCGCCCAGAAAATGTTGACCACTGAAATGCTTGGCACAAAGTTTAGGCGCTGTGAGTGATACCAGGGTAGACGGACGAAGAATAATTCCATCGCTGGGAGGCCCTTCTTCCACATTCCAACCGGACGGTATATCGATACTTAGAATGGGAACTGTGGATTCCACCATAGCCTTCAGAGCCTCACCAAAAGGCTCTCGGATGGGCGGTTTGAAGCTGAAGCCGAAAAAGGCATCCACAATAAGATCATAGCTGCTGGACAGATGTGAAGCTGACTTCATAAATTGAGTGGGACAGGTGGTCACAGGGATCTCAAATCTGACAGCTTGATGAATCAGTCGAGTCATAAGTTCATTTTTTGACTCCTTTGGATAGTAAATCTCCGGCTGATAGCCGAATAGTCGTAAATGTCGCGCACAAACCTGAAACGAATACACAATAACTGAATAAAGCTGACAAATCAAAATTGGTAACTGCTGACTTTAAGCTTAAATGCTACCAAAAAACGTAAGTATTAACAGGATTAACATGATAGGATTGGACAGTAGACAGGTTCTGTTATCAGCTAACCATGCTCTGCACGCTAACGCCCCCTGCCCCGGCAATTGCGAACTTTACTTCAAAAACAAATTCGTCCGCTACATATCCTATTGTTCTATAGCTCGAAGCAACCACAAATTAGACGCACTCAGATGTTGTTTTCGAGCTTTCACGTAACATGCCATAATGTCGTTGTGGTGTGGGATACGCGAAAAGGTTTCTGAGAAGTCACAGAATGCAAAAAACCACATAAATAAAACAAAAACGCAATTTCCTATCACACTTACAATGCCATCACCACCGTTATTTCCAGGACCACAAGCAATCAATACTTTTCCATTTTGTGGCATTCCTTCAAGCGGATATGCTCTGGTAACAGCAACGGCACAAGCTAGTCCAGCCAATTCCATTAGTTGGTCAACAGAGAATTGATAATCATTAAATAATTCCTGATCTAAAGCGATCGCTTCTTGTTGATTTAGATACTTCATTCTGGCAAGTCCTGAAGAAATCAGTCTTCGCAAAAGCATCAAGCCCTGAACACAATATCACAAACCTTCATTCAGTTCAGCAGCCTTTGTGGCCCAAGTACAGAATGTCCCCCTAAAGTTACAATTTGTGTCGTTTCGTGTTTTTTCGTAGTAACATTTTGCTATTTTAAGTTTTACTTTTCAGCTTGGGTGAGTTGGGTTAGCATTTAGCAAACAGTGCAGCTTCTTGAGATCTGATTCTCTAGTCCTATTTAGTTGGCAAACTCTGGACCTTTCTCAAATACATCAGAGGAGTAGCATACCTTTCCATGAGAGAAGAAAGCTCAACCAGGGGGCCGAGATTTACGGTTGTTTTGATTTTTGAAGCTAATCGATGCGACTTTTGATTTTTGATTAATCGAACTGATTCAAATCATTTAATTTTGCACAGCAAAAAATCGAACTGAATCAAATCTAACTGAATTTTCAGAAGCCAAAACCGAACTGAATCAAATCAAAACTTTTATCCATGAATCAGCAATTTTGATTTTGATGCGATTTTGATTCAGAAGAATATATGCAAAAAGCTTTCGCTTAGTCTCATATCCATATGCACTATGAAAAATACTTTCCCATACATGCATCTTTTCGAGTATACCGTTTAAGGTGGTGATTCCTTTTGGGCACATATTGTTGGCTGACGGTTCAAATCAAGATGAAATTTGATGGAACTTTTCAAAATAAGTTCTTTTAGCATTCTAACACCCTCCGCGCAATCCCGGTGTCACGGTGCAAATCTTCCCCCGTGCAAATCTTCCCCCCGGAAGTTTTGCACCGGTGCAAATCTTCCCCCCGGAAGTTTTGCACCGGTACAAAACTTCCCCCGGGGGAAGATTTGCACCAGCTGCCAGAGTGACCGTGAAGTTAGCAACACATGATTCAAAAGTTTTGGGAACTAGTTAAGATTAATTCAAACAATTCTACGGTTTATTTTTCGCCAGTCACTTGCTTTTATAGATGAAGTAATAGTTCAATTCGTCGCCAAATCTGTCGGTTTGGCAGTCTTAATCAATTCAATTGAATAAAACTTAGGTAAAATTGTGTCGAATTATGAATTAAATTCAACAAATACAATAAGCCGAAATAACCTGTATCTTGCATTTGAATTTTATAACGTTCAAGGACTGAAACCTGGCTAGGATCAGTTGAATATTATCCTCGTCTACTCCTTTGGGGGGATAAAGTTCATTTGGGAACACTTGTATTCATAACATTCCTAGATGTGGTTGGTTTATCATGCATCAAAATTAATTTTTCAATTCAGCTTTTCGTTAGCTTATATATTGTAAGATGAAGTTGTTAGATTGAGCAAACGAAAAGCTGTACTGAAATTAATCTCAGATTCGTGTTAAATGCTTCTGACACCCTCTGGAACCAACATTTGAGCAAAGATGATGACAAACTTTTTGGATCCCGTTTGTCTGCCCCTGAAAATCAAGAATTTAATTTTTTTAAATTTTTAAAAGATTGATTTAATGTGCGCACAGTTCTCATTCGCATTTTCACCAAATTTTAAGATAATAAATCAATAATAGACAGATTAAAACTTAAAATGATTAAAATATTAAAAAAAATTGAATTTATCTAGAATTTGCCTTTATTTCTAGACGTCTTCAAGTTTCGGAGGGGGGGGGTGACAAAGTGCAATTAGCGCTTTGGGGGGGGGGGTAAAGTTTAATCCTAGTTCTTCCAAACATTATTCTTGCTTTCTTAACCAATTACTATTGCTATTTTACTTGCCATGTAAGAATCTAAACTTTGCTTGGTTTCGTTTTTTGCGTATTTCCTTGGAGGGCGGTCCCAAGTATGGATATCTAAATTCTAAAGGCCTTCTCAAGAGTATAGAGGAGTTTATGGAGTTAAGTGCAAATGGATTTTGAAGTAACGAGCAAAAGAGGATAAATCCTAGTTTTGAGTTACAATAGTTACTCAAGTTAAAACAGTTAAAACTTCAATGTTAATTTTGCTCAAACATTGTTTGATTGACATCGATAAATTCATAGTTCATACAGATAAGTGAAAATAAATTCAGAAATAACTCAAAGAAACTTTCATTCATGGTGTTATAACAAACTACAAAGCACTGGTCAATTTTACTCAATTAATTTTATTTATTGCAAAACCTGTGAATTGTGATAGCTATTCCGGTTTTTGTTGTGCTAGCTTAGCTACCATACCAGTAGAAAAATCCACGTGCCCTCAAATGTGAAAGCTAAAGTTTAAAGAAGCATCATCGCGTTGTTTCAAGTTATGTTTCGATTAAGCTGCATTTTAAAATTTCGAAACTCTAAGCCAGAGCGTAGCTAAGATCTCGGTTGTTATTAATAATGTTAATAACTATGAAATTCTGCCGGTGCAAATCTTCCCCCCGGGGGAAGATTTGCACCGGTGCAAAACTTCCGGGGGGAAGAATTGCACCGGTGGAAATCTTCCGGGGGGAAGTTTTGCACGGGGGGAAGATTTGCACCGTGACACCGCTTCAAAAATTCGACTTCTCCGCTCAGGGTCGTTTTTGCCGATTTTTAACAGTTAGACAGTGGTTGCACAGCTAAGCTATGATTATATTCATTCGAAAGATCTTGTTGAGCTCTACATTTTTGCTTTTTGATGCACCTTTCTAGCTTTTCTCTATATTGAGATACAGCTGATTTTCTTATTTTGGGGTTGAAAACTTGTCATTTTTGGAGAAATCAAATAATCCTCCATTTCTTGAGCTACGCAAGCTGTAAAATTAAACTAAGGGGTCAATCTGAAGGTCTCGTCGAGGCCGATTATTCGTGGCATTGTAACCTTCTAAATGCTATCCCGTACGTTGGTATCATAAAAAATGTGGTTTTTGCAAAAACATGACCAAATTTTTTCCAGCGATTGTGGAGCATTTACTATGCAAGCTAGAGGGGTGGCACTTACTAGACGTGTTTTACACAAAAATACCCAGGGACCCTTTTTCAGTTGCCCCAATTGCTGCTTTCTAGCTAAAGTGGTCACTTGTCAAAGTTGGGAAAAGTAGGCAAAATCCAGGTTGCGCTTACATATTAGCTAATTTCTTAATAACGAAGAGCGGTTTTATAAATAATTAAAAAAGGGTCCCCAGGTATTTGATAGTGGAATCGAATGATATGACCGATGTCTCACGACAAAATTTACTTTAGTCTGCAAAAAATCTGGAAAATTAAAAATTACTTCGAAAATGCAGTAAAATAATTTCCGATAACTAACGTTAGTTTCGCTGTACTCATTAAAAAGAGCAAATGTTAACCTGCATTTTGATATAAAAATGGCTAACTCCAACGAATGAATGAGTAATAAGGGTTCAAAGTTGATGTCTCCAAAAGGAAGCACCACCTTAACTTAAGGCCTTTTCGCGAATGGGTTAAACGAGTTAAAATTAACTCGATCCTTTTCGCGAATGGGTTAAAAGAGTTAAATTTAACTCGTCGAGTTAAGCAGAGTTAAAATTTTTAACCCTTCGATCATTCGTGAAAAGAGTTAAAAATTAACTCTTTTAACTCTACTCTTTTCGTGAATGACACGTGGAGTTAAAAACCTGCAGAGTTAAATTTAACTCTACTCTTTTCATGAATGGGTTAAATTTAACTCGTTTAACTCGCTCACGACAATTTACATTGAATTTTAACCCGCGTCTCAGCACGCGGGTTAAACGAGTTAAAATCTGGTATCCTTTGCATCGTTATTGCCAGGTTTTGCGCGCGTAATAAAGCATTAAATATGACCATGTAATCCAACCAATGAAAGCGCAACACATAACTGCATTGGATGGTTCATAAGGCATCAAAATTACTTAAGCATTTACCGATATTCTACTGAATTGTTTACGCTAAAGCAACGAAATAGGCTACTCAATAAAATAAAAATAGATGAAACAAAATGTTTTAAACATTGTTAGAAATAATTAAATAAAATTAATTAAATTAAAATAATTAATTATAATTATAAATAAGCTCTAAATTATTTTTGTAAGTTATTTAACTCCACTTTACGAATGCAAATTTGAAGTATGTATGAGAGCTGGCAACCTGAAAAGCAGAATCAACCGACACTACAACTAACCGAAAGCTTTTTTCTCAAAAATGGGTTAATTAAAGCGCTAATTTTGCATTGAAACTCACTGTAAACTTTAACAAATTTGAAATTTTAGACTTTATGAAAGGACATATAGTAGGCAAACGTTACGCGAACTTAGCTGGAACTGGTAATGCTCATAAGAATTAAGGCCGGTTCACAGGCTCAGTCGTATGTCGCGAGTCGCTTCTCGTGACAGTGTTCACAGGTTCATAGCTTGTTGCGACAAATGTGTCGTACGACAAATTGTCGCGTGTCGTAAGGAGTTGAAAATGTTTTAACTTTTGTCGCGTGTCGCGTGCCTCTAGCCTATGAAGTGTTGGCTTTGGCAAGGGTTGCGCTGGAATTTCCTGCGACAGGACAGCAGCCTGTGAACACATCGGTCACTGCGACAAGCGACATGCGACATACTAAAAATCCTACGAGACATGCGACATACGACTTGCGCCATGCGACATGCGACAGCCTGTGAACCGGCCTTTACAGAACAGGATCAATTGTTATCCCAACTGTGATTCTAAGGGCAACCATTTCAAATCTAATTTGAAATCTCTATTGAATTTTAATAAAACAAACAATTTTCTATTTAATTTTGCTGCGCCTATTTGTTTTAGTATTGAAGTTTAGTTGAAATTGACCAAAATTGTTCATATTTTTGGGAGGACCAAGGGAATCCGATTTTGCTGAAAATCTGTACAGAGGTTTTTAGGCTCTGTCGTAGACTCAGCAAACGAACATGGTACCTGTTTTTCGGCTCAACTATTCATTATGTAGCACTTTTTTGTAGACTAAATTGCAAGATGGCAATAGAACAAAACCTGGACCGACACACTGTCTTCAGATTAGTTTTCAGCGAACTCTGAATATATACAACTTTTCATGAAAATCGTAAAAATCTTTGGGTGGTTTCTAATGAATTGTAGTTTTACCCATGTTGTTAACCCCATGTTATGCAGAGAGTTAATTTTAACTCTCCCAGTTTGCTCTTTTAACTCTTTTCGCGAATGCACAGAGTTAATTTTAACTCTGCCAGTTTTAACTCTTTTAACTCTGATTTTTAACCCTGCAGAGTTAAAAGAGTTAAAAAACAGGCAGAGTTAAATTTAACCCTGCGCATTCATGAAAAGGGTTAAAAGAGTTAATTTTAACTCTACTCTACTCTACTCTACCCATTCGCGAAAAGGCCCTTAGGATGCGGTTTGTTTGTGCTCTTCACTATGGCAGTGCCCACGGCAGAGATAGATATCAGCAAATTTTAACAAGGGATTTTTTAGTTTGCAAGACTGTATTGGCTGGCTTTTACAAGAATTGGCTTATTGCTTTAATGTAGCCTTTTGCGTTTCGCGAGACTGTTAGATCATTATTTTTTACATGAGCTCTAACTTTGGTCAAGATTAGCCATCGTGGTCCTGGGTGGCCCGGCTTGGCAAATGCTCCCGACGAACAAGCCCCGTAGACCTGCTAGGCCCCTTGTTTAGCAAGACTATACGCGACTCGCTGGGCGGTAATGCTATAGACCCACATTTCATGGCTACAAGTATGGACGGTTCAGATCTTCAGTTTTTGTTTTCAATAGCAGAAAACCTCAGACATTGCGCACGACGATTGTGCCTACGTCGTTTCTTGGGCTGAATTCCAATTGCGTTCCACGTTGACAAGGCTATATGCCTATTGAAAAACGTGTCATTAGTTTTGGGTGTGCCTGGGATGGGACCGCCAAAGGTTGTGGGCTCGATCTCAGGCCCGAATTTTTCGGGTCAGAGGTTACTGTCTGTAGTGACATCCGTCTTTCTTTCGTTTAATATTCTGTATATTCTATTTTACATGGCTGTACTGGATAACGGTAACGTTATGCTGTGCTCAGATTGATTGCTGTACATCCTGTATTTAGTAGGGATAACAGCTGTATTTACTACGGATAGCACAAGCATGAGTTTTTCTCAACTAAGGAATTAGATAAAATTTTCTGCTTATTTTGCTTTGCTTGCGATGGGATCAGCGGCGAATAAGCCTTACCATTATCGATTAGAGAGCTAACTAATTGCAATGAAATTGCAAAACTGAGAGCTCGGCTACTAACAACAGACTCGACACATTTATTGAAAAAGCCAACAAAAACAAGTTCACTACAGCGAATGCGCAAACTAAAAATAAATATTGTAAACATATATTATCTGAAGCCAATGCATTTATACAAAAGCATGCAATAGCAAAATCTATAATTCTTCCAATAGTCCATGTGAAGTGAATAGCACAGACGAACGAGATAGAGAGAGGACCACTGAGACTAGTTGACGGCGACAAGACCAGTGTCACAACATCAGTCAACAACACTTCACAAATGTATACACAAAAAACGGACAAGGATGACAATAAAAAGTATCAAAAACAGCGGACACGAAGAGATTAGAAGGTCGAGGAATATCCATAAATGGCAAACGTTTCTGGTCAGAGCAGCGTTTAAGGGTTTACCACCATCTTTTCATGTACATCCATCTTCCCAACAACCTGTAACAATGTTGGAAACGAAATAGAATGAGTGATACAAACAGATCTGAACAGGAAGCTACAGAAGACAGAAACTCCAAAATCCGACTAGAACGCAATTTACATTTTGCGTAAAACGGTAAATAACTCCTGTATAGAAATAAAGCTTTGCCTCTATTAAATGCAGATGGCAGATGTATTTTCATTTTTGTTCCAGTGATTTCATTTTCCAATTTCCTGAACTGATGTACAGACTAGGCATGGGCACGGGTAGTCGGGTACCCAACCCGACGGGTACACGAAAATTTTCGGGTACCCGAGACCGGCTTCGGGTACCCGATATTCGGTTAAAATTTTTATTTATTTACTTATTAAAGACATTTAACAAAACCATTTACTTTTATGTGGTTTCATTACGAAATTAAAGTTATGCTCCAGAACTACGTAAAACTTAGTATATACCTAGTGAAGCTTTTACTTATTTGCTGCCTTTTGTGCTGTTCCAATTTCAGGAGACAAGCGGTTGAAGTCAGCAAATTTTGTTATGTGAATTGCACTTAAGGTTTCTAAAATTTGTTTGCATTTAAAAGGTTAGACGAAGCGGACAGCACGACAGTTCGAAACTCCGAAAATGGCTGAACTAAGTGGGAGTTATAGAATAAAAATCAAAGTAATCTGTATCAGCATCAGCTTCCGATACCCTGAGAATTAATTGAAAGTCACTATAATCTCCATTAAGCCTTTAAAATTCCTTTAAAATACCTTAAGAATGAAAATATATCCAAACTACGCTCACTGAGAATAAAGACAGCTGAAAACATTTAAATTTCAAAATGGCCCACTTCCGAAAATTGAGTTAAAAATTAAAGTGTTCGTGTACGCGGGTACCCCGGTACTGTTGCAATACCCGACATAGGGCTTCGGGTAGTAGCCGGTACCCGGGTTGCCCACGCCTACCTAGTACAGACAGGCTTCAAAATAGTGTAGATGGATGACAGGGGAAGTTTCTCCATTTTTGACCTTGAAAATACAAGAGTATTAAGACAGATACTGATAAAAGGAAACAGCGACTGCTTTTAACAACACACCGCACAAAATTCATCAAAAGAAATCTTGCCGTCCTCGTCTTTATCAGCAAAAAGGATGGTTTTATCTACAATCTGCTGAAGTTGCGTATCTTTCAGATTGTTTCCCACCATCATTTTCAGGACCTAAAAATTCAGAAATCAAGCAAAATAATACCGATAGATAAAATATACTACACTTGAATTTTCAGCGCCATGTAAACTGCGTCTTATCAACTCAATTATAAGCAAAGTAACAATAAAGTGCAACTAGAATTGAAAAATTTAAAGTGGGTCCAAAAATATAATCAAAATTTAAAAGTAGCAATTTTCTTGCTGCCTGAAAGTAAATTGTAAGCAAAATTCCTTAACTAACATACTGTGCGCATGGATCAACACAGCTCAGCTCAGGCTACTCGAAAATATAGCAAAGACGCAAAACCAGAAAGCTGAAACTATCGCTGCAAACTATAGACAGGTCGAACGGTCAAGAAATCTACTTCAACAATATATAAAGTCCTACCGTGAAAAGTTCACCATTCGAAATAAAGCCATCCTTGTCCATATCATAGATTTGGAAAGCAACTGCAATAATAATCATCCACATTATGCGTATGTACGTACACATTTCAGTATATATCTCAAATGTATCAAATGGAAGAATGAGTATTATTAAAGAATGTTACTAAAATAGTCGTTAGGGCTGAAGAAATTCATTCAGTTCACATTACGCAACACATTGGGGCAGAAAATATTGTAGCTAACAGCTTGATTAATTCCATGCAGGACGAGTTGCCGCACATTTACATTCTATATAACCAAAGCAGAGCTAACTTAGCTGGACGGCGGCCCAAAATTTAAAAATGTAAAGTGTTGTGGGCCAGTAGTTCGCAAGGAATACTCTGATTGATTATGGAAAGTTGTAAAGCATACTGAATATAGACGGTCTTTTTGGGTTCCCCCACTCGACCCCTTCCCCCCCCCCCACTCGGCCCCACCCCCACTTTTTTGGGCTTCCCCCACCCACTCACCATAAGGTCCTCAGAAAATGCCAAATTTTAAGGATTTTTGGTCAAAATTTTCAAAAATTTTCCGGCTTCGCCGGAATTTTTTGGTCAAAAATCGTCTATTGTGGTACTGAAACTCGATTTTTGAGCACTTTTTAGCACAGTTATAGCAGTATAATGTAGAAAACAGGCTAGTTTTATTGCATTTTTAGCGATTTTGGACCACTTTGGATTCCCCCCCACTAGTGGGGGGGGGACTCCCCCCACTTTTTTCGCCTAGAAAAAGCCCAGAGCATAAACGTACATCTCAGCTTAGTTTCCTTATCACCCTTCACGCTGAATTGGGATATTCCTTGTATAAACTCTGAAACAGAAAACCATGGCTAAACGTCGAGTTAACCAACATGAACGTTTAGGTATATATACAGAATAAGTCTAGTGGCTGAGAAACGGAAACTTAAATACACATTTCCCTCACAGCCAAAGTTGGAGCCTATCCCTGGTATAGCAACTTGTAAAATACTACGACGTGCAGCGACTGCTGGATCCGACCCTTACAATGTACGAATTCTAACTATGTCAAATTGCCAATTGACCCCAGACTTCAAATTTTGACGAAACGAATGTGCACTTATACAACATTACAGTGAAAGCACTATATATAGCGCGGCGGGAAATAAAAACCCAAATTTTCGAATTTTGGCTGCAACTTTTTTATTAAGCGACAAATCGAAAATCTAACGATAACTACCATGAGGCCTTGGGAAGAGCTTCAAAATGAGCCATAAAACACCTCTCTAGCACTTACGGTTGTAAAGAAATAATGAAAAACGCCTACCTGCAGTCACTATCACTAAAGCCGTAGCCTTAGTCCGAACAGGAGAGAACCAATGGGTCCTGTTCGGACTAAGGCTACGGCCTTAGTGACTGCAGGCAGGCGTTTTGCATTATTTCTTTATGATTAATGCCTTGTAGCCTTCGTGGATCCGCCTGCTGGCCAGCGTTTACTTCATTTTCTTGACGTTAGCACTTACGGTTGGTGAGAAATTTTCGACCAAACCGATGGGAAAACACCCAATGCGGGAAAAACCCATGGGTGGGAAAAAAACCCGGGCGAAATTTTTGCTGGAAGCATGCCAGAACATTTCTGACTATACCATTCGAAAGAGCGGGTCATTTTCACAAGTAAACATAAGGCAAATTTCGGAAATTTTTGATTTGCTTAATTTCTGCAGTTTTCACACCCTATCACATAAAAAACGACCAAATTAATCAGGAAGCTCTATTGAGCTAAGAAATGCATGAAGTTTTTCTTTGCTGCTAATGGTTAGAAAAAATTTTCATTTTGAAATTTGGGGATTCTCCCGCACATGGGTTTTTTCCGCCGAGTCTAGGCCACCCCCAGGACGCACCACAAGCACTAGAGCCAAATTGCATACACCATCGTTTTTTGCTGCAAGCATGCCAGAACGGTTTTGACTATACCATTCGAAAGAGCGGGTCATTTTTAGTACATCTGAATCATAAAATATCAATAGTTTTGCAAAAAATCATGTAAAATTGACTTTTCAAAATTTCGTATGTTTAACACGTAAACATAGGCAAATTTTGGAAATTTTTGAAATTTGCTTAATTTCTGCAGTTTAAGCATCCTATCACATAGAAAACGTGTTTTTATTGCACTTAAAGCCAAATCCGACCTATTTTAGTGAAAAATTAGCGGTTTTTGGCGAAATTTGAAAATTTGGCTTGAAATGCCACCATCTCAGATTTTGGCCACCTGGACCTCACATAGAAGGTCGAAGGTAAAATCTACACCAAATTAATCAGGAGGCTCTACTGAGCTAAGAAATGCATGAATTTTTTCTTTGCTGCTAATGGTTAGAAAAAATTTTCATTTTGAAATTTGGGGATTCTCCCGCACATGGGTTTTTTCCGCCGAGTCTAGGCCACCCCCAGGACGCACCACAAGCACTAGAGCCAAATTGCATACACCATCGTGAAGCTTGAAACATGTCCTCTGTGAAACTAAAATCCGTTTTGGACTAGATCTTTCCAGTAGTTCAGGGTGACCCCCGAAAGTTGACCCTGTCTGACCCCCAAGTTGCCACCAAAATTTCCAAAATTTGAAAAGTCCCAAAAAATTTCCTGAGAGGCAGCGGGAGCTACAATAATACAGCCTCTAGGGTAGTTTTGGTCGCTCTTTAAGATAGGCTATTAAAATCCGATCTAGCTCATATGGATGACTCACACTGGCGTTGGGTTTTTTCCCGCATCTCGAACGGGGTTTTTTCCCGCCGCGCTATATATACACGACAGCATAAGATAGTAGTCCTCGTGACTTAGTCAGCGGAAGTAGATTTTAAGCGCAATTTAGTGTGAACGTATATATAGAACGCAGACGCAAACATGTTGGAAATATTTATCCACCTACAAGGCTTTAAAAAGTTGCTGCTGCATCCTGATTTGGAAGGGCCACACCCCATCGCCCCCTCTAACCGCTATGTGAGTGCCCGCCCACCTCTAAAAAGTAGACGACAGGATTAGGATTACGTTACCTTTAAAATCCACTGCTCCATTGCCATCTGTATCAAATATCTCAATAACGCGCTGAACCAATGGGTTTTGCTGAAGCTCTGGAAGCGACATAAATTCGTCCACCGACAACGCCCCATCTCCGTCCAAATCTAACTTTTTAAATCGACGGGCCAGACGACGAAGCTCGTCGGCGTCGACTAGAAAAAAATAACGAAAACACATAACGTAGAATAACGTAGAGATTGTGTGTTATGCAGAGATGCAACGGGCCCGCTGCTACCGGGGCTAACTGGTCACGAAAATCAGGCACAAACACTATATTAATGTATGTAGTTTTTGTTCAGCAAAGTGATTATCATCTTGTTTTTATTCATTATTTCTGGCGTGGAAAGTATATAGCAAAATTATAGAAAACAAAAAATTCTGAAAATTTGGCTGAGTTCAGGCCAGGTCCTGACCATCGGGACTGGGATCAGAGCCGGGAGCAGGCCCCTGTCCATCCCTACGTTCAGGGTTTTTTTTTGAAAATCGGACCTGCGTAAATTTTGCGTATTTTTGTTTTCGAGTGCGTATTTTTAATTTCGACTGCGTAAAATTACAAAAATCGATTCTCAACGTTACAAAAGCTATAAACGCATTTAGCGTCGAATTAATGCTGTTTTTAAGAGTTTTAAACAACGTTAAGAATCTTAGCTCGAGTTTAAATTGCGTGCTCTCTCTGTGGCGTATAAGAGTATGAATGAATAGGAGACGAAAAATATATAGATACGAAGGGGGTCTGGGGGGCGCAGCCCTCCAGAAGTTGAAGAAAATTTTAAATTTCGGAGTAAATTTGCTCTTAAAACTTTGACTTCTTTGCCTTGAACAGTTTAACATTTAACTATTTAACATTTAACCTTGATTGAACACATATATAAAATTTTAATTTATATATATACTATAACAAATCAAATAGAAAGAAAAGCATCGCATGGTACAACGTGGGCTTAGGCACAAAGTATAATCAACTGTAGACGGAAGGAGAATCGAAGAGATATGCGGGGGGTCTGGGGGGCGGAAGCCCCCCAGAAGAAGCCAGAGCCCAAACTACGGTAAATTGTCTCAAGAAATTAATTTAGAGCACTCTAAAAATTCCTACTACCGAATTTTCGGCTGCGTATTTTGGTGCGTATTTTTGTTTTTGACTGCGTATTTTTAAGCTCGACTGCGTAAATACGCAGTATTTTACGCAAAAAAACCGTGCCTACGTTTCATCATGTAATTAATCAAACTTAAGTTTTATTTGCATGCTGCATAGGACACAACCAAACGGAAATTCGTAGGGTTATGTCGTGAACAAAAACCGTGCAAATCTAGGCGGACATAACAAACAACTATATATATACAAGATAAACATTTAGACAAACTTACAGTTTGAGCACATCTCCATTGGCAACGAAGTTTCATTACCCTAAACATCAAAGTAAGATTTCCGTAGTAAACGTGAAAATGGCTATTTTGCTACAGGTATCTACACTCTAATTTTAGCATAGGTTTTATGTGCATATACAACAATGCTCGATTTATTTTCTACTGTTTTTCATACTGCACAATACGGGTTTCTACGAGTTTACTACAGTGGTTCAAAGTTAAAGCAAGCTCTAGAAAATTTACCAAATTTTGAGCGCTCAATCAAAAATTTATCAAACAGCAAGCAATTAAAAGACGATCAGTTCAGTGTTCAGACTGGTATATATAAATATGTGTGAATATGCATAAAAGGATCAGTAGAAGCCATGGTATAAAACTTGGGGAGTTAGTGGACTTCTATTTGTTGTATTGTATATACGTATAGTTTGTATTACGTCCCTATCCGCAGATATATATTATTTGAAAGATTCGGTAGTTGAATCAGAGAAGTCCACAACTCTACAACAACCAATTTGATGGGTGATCTGTGATCACAATTGCTCGCCTCGCTTGACATTTCGTTGGATATATATATACCAAATATTGTAACCACTTTCGAAAAGTGTTATAATATACTTTCAACCCTGCATCCCCTAAGGTCACACTCTCAGCCCACAACAGCCACATTGGGTGAATTGTTTTAGGAAAACGTCAGCTCGCTAAGGGCTTTCATTAGATATCATGATTTATGACCACCAGGGCCACGACCAACCCAACAACCGAGTTTGAAGCACGGAGTTTGAAGCATGGGTGAGTCGGCAGTAAACGGACTGCGGAATGAGGTCAGCGCACCAGAAAACCTCTAGTTACAAATTTTTCAGTGCCTTACTAAATCCCATGATGGATCTCTGGGAAGCTTGTGTCGATTTGGTGCGCTGAACTGAACGTTAGTTAGTTATCATACCACTGATTATTTGAGTGAGACAGTGTTTGTTTTCACCGAGTCAAAAGGGTGTGTGAAGCTATCCGCCCAAACCAAAAAGTGTAACAAAGAGCCCAAAAAAATCGCCAATGACGTAAAATAAAACGCCATGATCTGAATCCTGATCTTGATCAGAAGTTTTTCAGAAATTTAAGGTATATATCGAAAAGTTTCCGATTCGGTCCAAAACTGATAATTTTAGACAGACGAAAACGAAACTTCCAAGTCAGCGGCTACGTATATATCAACAAGTAACAGACAGAAATGCTCCGCACAAAAGGGAATAATATGTGTGTTGGGCCTATGTCTATTCTTTAATACGTGTGTTGGGCCTATGTCTACTCTTTAAATTCCGGTTGAAGTAAAGACAAAAGTTTCATAGGCACGTGACGTTATTATTGGCACAGCAAGTTTTGGGTGGGTGGCTCCATGACAAAAGTTGCTCAGCTCACTTAGAGCTTTCATTTGATACCATAATTTATAATACAAGAACAAAAATGCTCTAGTGGAGCCACTAGCGTAGCCAGAAAAAAAATTTCCGGGGGGGTGAATGAACAATTTTTCCGGGGGGGGTCGGGGGGGGGCGGAGCCCCCCAGAAGATGAGAAATTTTTCTATTTCGTGACCTTCGTGGAATTTTTACAGAGCATTCGTTGAAATTACAATAATATTTAAGGCGCAGTGCTTGTTTATGCACCTAAATAATGCAGAAGGTGGTCAAAGTAGACCAAATAGGGTAATTTGTACTCATTTTTTAGTGCGAAACACGTATTATAATGGTATAATACACATATTTCGCGCCGAAGGCGCGAAAAGTTTTTGAAAAATAGGCGTTTACACACGTGGCAGGAAAAAATTTCTGGGGGGCAACACCATTTCGGGGGGGGGGGGAAATTCCCCCCATTCCCCCCCCTGGCTACGCGCCTGAGTGGAGCATGAAAAATGCAATATAGGTGACATTCGGTTGCAAATGGTCAGAGAACTAGGTTTTAAAACGTTAATATGGGAGGGGCAGGTTGTAAATGCCAGGAGGACTAGGTTAAAAGCGCACTAATATGGACCAGCTTCGCTGAACAACCCATATTCGCGAAAATTGCCCAGTTTCTATCGGCTGCTGCTTGCTGTTGCTATCGGCAGTTCTTCGGAAAAGTGTACGATTTGTCAGCATGGACTTGCAAGTATATATATGTGGTTGTGCTCCTTATTATACAACTTAATAATACACGTACATAATGTCAACTGCTTTTAGCATCAACTTAATACAAGATTCTGCGCTGACAGTGCAGAAAAAACACCTTGCACACCTTTCTATCAGAACTGCATTGTTTATTTGGAATAAGCTTTAATATTTCCAAATCGTCCCGCTTGCTTTGAAAGCTGAAGAATGTAGATATTACTCGTATGTCATGTGGAGTGGAGCATGAGTGACCGCGAATATGGGGGTTGTTCAGCGAAGCTGGTCCATATTAGTGCGCTTTTAACCTAGTCCTCCTGGCATTTTCAACCTGCCCCTCCCATATTAACGTTTTAAAACCTTCCTCTGACCATTTACAACCGAATGTCACCCATATTGCATTTTTCATGCTCCACCGGAGCATTTTTATTCTTGTCCTATTTCATTTTTAAGGTTCTCATTAAAAAGCAAAAACGTTAAAGCTGTGTGAAAGAAACTTTAAAAATTCCGCCAATCATTAATCGTCAACCGAAAGTACAGAACAAAAAGCTTGAAAAGTTCCAAGTTCTTCCTTTTTCTCTATTTTGACAGAAATCCAACATCCAGTACACATGGCTGCAATAGTTTTAGTTACTGTATTTAGCATATAGCACTCTACTGCAGCGCAACCAAATGCAAACTTTACTGTCAGTGAAGGAAACTCATAAAACACGATTTGCAATGCTCTGCCGCACTTGTGTGTAAGATTTCGGACGATTGCAACTCATCTGTAGCTAGTTATAGGCCGTGCTGTACTTCAGCAGCACTCTACTGCAGCGCAACCAGATGCAAACTTTACTGTCAGTGAAGGATACTCATAAAACACGATTTGCAATGCTCTGCCGCACTTGTGTGCAAGATTTCGGACGATTGCAACTCATCTGTAGCTAGTTATAGGCCGTGCTGTACTTCAGCAGCACTCTACTGCAGCGCAACCAGATGCAAACTTTACTGTCGGTGAAGGAAACTCATACGGCACGATTTGCAATGCTCTGCCGCACTTGTGTGAAAAATTTCCGACGATTGCAACTCATCTGTAGCTAGTTATAGGCCGTGCTATACTTCAGCAGCACTCTACTGCAAACTTTACTGTCAGTGAAGGAAACTCATAAAACACTATTTGCAGTGCTATTCTGCACTTGTGTGCAAAATTTCAGACGATTGCAAGTTTTCTGTAGTTAGTTATAGGCCGTGCTGTACTTCAGCAGCACTCTACTGCAGCGCAAACAAATGCAAACTTTACTGTCAGTGAAGGAAACTCATAAAACACGATTTGCAGTGCTATTCTGCACTTGTGTGCAAAATTTCAGACGATTGCAAGTTTTCTGTAGTTAGTTATAGGCCGTGCTGTACTTCAGCAGCAATCCAACTGCAGACAAAAAAGACTGTTTTTATATTCCGCTCAATCCAATATTATTCTGCACTATACCAACAATTTCAGACGATTGCAAGCTTTCTGTAGTTAGTTATAGGCCGTGCTGTACTTCTGCAGCACTCCACTGCAGCTCAATCACATAGCAACATCGTAATAAGTATACGAAACGTATCTATAATAGTTTGTCATGTCCTAAACTATCTTTATGCCGAATTTCAAATACCAGTGACGAATGAATAACTTGTTATCGACGGTGCTGTGTTTGTGGCAGCACATACAGCACGGCGGAAGCTAGAGAGTGCACCAACTAACATAGCTACAGTTCCCCCTTACTACAGACATGATTTTCGCCAAGTTTCATATGTTCAGCCGTTTACAGTAAGTCTACAGACAGCGTGCTATGGTTGTTGCATAGCAGTACAGCACGATAGCAGCATCGCACAGCGCTGCGACTATGCTCATCGAGTTCAGCGACCCCGATAACCCTTATATGCGTCCCACTATATGGCCCAAAACAGCATATTTAGGCCTATTTTTGACTATTTCCTGTAGAGTTGGGACTTGGAAATTTTTCGAAAATGGCCGTTTGGACCGACTAACTTTGGACCGGCCGCCAGAACGGTCCAGGACCTAAATCAAAAATCGGCCAACGTTATGACACGCTACCCATCCCAAAGTTTCTTATGCAGCAAGTCGCGTCTCTCTAACTTGTTCCCTGAGCCCTGTGGCCGTGACACAAAATTGGCCTTTTTTGACCAAAAACGCCGTTTGGCCACTTTTGGCCGGCCGCATAGGTGGCATGCCGGGCCGGGCAGCGAAAAAATATAGCGCGGGGCACATGGGACCATATCGGCATTCAGAAAATATAAACCTTTCCGGCTGAAAACGTCCACATCTTTCAAACACCTCTGCACAAAATTGCATTTTTGCAAGCGTGACTTACACAGAAAAAAAACAAACGGACCTAACTTGTCCGGAAGCGAAAATTTTCAAAGTTGAAAATTTTGACCAAAACTTTTTTGCAACGTGTTGTACTCGTCGTGTAGATTCCAACGATACCAAAATTGTCCAGTTTCGTTGAGTATATATTTAGCTGGCACGGAGCTCGAACGGGTCTCCAAGGGCCGCACTGAGCCTTTTACACCATTTTTGGCCATTTTAGCGCCAACTCCACTTTTGGCCGGCCGTACAGGTGGCCGGCCGGGCCGGGCAGCGAAAAAATATCAAAAAGGTTCACTTTCGGGATATATACGTTCAGAAAAACCAAACTTCACCTGCTGAAAATGCCCAGATCGTTCTAACACTGCGACAGAAAATTGCATTTTTCCAAGCGTGACTTACACGGAAAAAAACAAACGGACCTAACTTGCCCGGAAGCGAAAATTTTCAAAGTTGGAAATTTTGACCAAAACTTTTTTGCGACTTGTAGTACTCGTCGTGTAGATTCCAACGATACCAAAATTGTCCAGTTTCGTTGAGTATATATTTAGCTGGCACGGAGCTCGAACGGGTCTCCAAGGGCCGCACTGAGCCTTTTACACCCATATTATAGGGGAGCGCTCTCGCGCTCCCCTATAATATACGTATAATTATATAATTTTCGCAATTTTTGACGGGCCACTGTGGTCGCTAGGGAAGTGATAGAGAAACGCAACCTGGAACGTTAGTTAGTTCAAGATTTGTAATTTCTGAATACAAAAAGAAATCAGCTCCAGCTCGTAACTTTCGACCTGAGCGACGACCACAAAAATGGTCACTTTTCGCTATGAGCCGACTTTGCGGCGTCACTGCGGCGCTGTGGCGCAGCTGCGACGCACAAAAGTTGCGATTCTTAAATTCTTTAGAGGGTACTACTAGACCCTATAGCCCTTTAGGTTGGCCCACCGCTGCAGTTCACGTGAAAGCGGCGAACATTTATGTACAATACAACCATCAAATAGGAGAAACCGGAAAAAAATATCGCCGCCATAACCGGTCCGGGGCGCAACTTTTTAACGGTAAGTGATACGGGGCTGAAACTCCACAGATATACTAAACTCGATGTGCTCTAGAATTTGCGCATAAAATCTGCGCAGGATTTTGCGCAGCTTATTTTACACTGTCTCCAGCCACATTTCACACATACGTATTATAGGGGTCGCTTCCGCGACCCCTATGATATGATGCACCGGGGCCGCCACTACCGGGGCCGGGGCCTCATCGTGGCCCCGGCCGGGGCCGGGGCCGGGGCCACCTTGGCCCCGGTACCGGGGCCGGGGCCTGGAAAATGGGGGTCCAAATCGAGAATTTTCAAAAATTTTCTTGAAAATTTAAATTTTGCAATAATTTTTGATATACAAACGTTACTATCGTTGTTTTCATTCATAGCGGCTGGAAAACAAACGATTTGTCACACATTTTGACTTTCGAAAATTCAAAATTTTGGTCAAAAAATGTCAAAAAATTACAAAATTTTGCTAATTTTTGGCCCCGGTCGGTACCGGGGCCTGACCACCGGGGCCGGGGCCGGGGCCTGACTACCGGGGCCGGGGCCGGGGCCAGGCCCCGGTGCATCCCTAATTATGAATATTAAATACATGCTTACCATTGTAAATTCTTTAGATCAACAGACTGCAATGTTAAAAAAGAAGACTTCACAAAGAATAACTAAAACAATATATACATATATTATTATATAGTATTAATGCGCTGGCTTTTTCCTAGGCAAAAATTTCTGGGCGGGGGAAGAAAAATTTCTCAAAAATGCTTAAAGAATATATAGCTATTTTTTGCTGCTGAGCTAAAAAATTAACTATTTGTAACTTTAGTTTAAGCTTAAAATAGCTAAAAATGTTTAAAAATGCCTAAAAATCCGGCGAACCCGGAAAAATTTTTGAAAATTTACCCTCAAAACCCTATGTTTCCGGGCATTTAGAGTTCTGGGGGTGGGAAGGCCCCAATCCTGGTGGGAACCGATTTCTGGGGGAGCGCCTCCACCCACCCCCCATGTAGGAAAAGCCAGAGGTGTATATATATATATTAAGGGGGAGGGGGGGCGACGAACGGGTTGGCACGACATCGTCGGAGAGAGCTACTTTTCCCCTCAACGTTAGCCAACATATCAAAGTAAAAAAGTTTATGGTGGCAATAATCTCACCTACACTGTTTTTGGCAGGACGCCAAACTACAAATTTTGGTGCGAAAAATGGGAGTTTTCAAAAGGTTTTTCAGCTCTGGTGGGTTAACGGTTTGACCAATTCTGAAACTTTCATTCATAAATGTTAACTGATACTAGTAGTGCTAAATATTAAAAGTATTCCGGCTTTCGAGCGTTGCTTCCTTCTTCAGCTATAACAAGCTAGAAATTTGGCAAAAAGTTGCGATGTGACCGTGCGCCGTTTTCGATCTAATAAAATTGACACCTCCTAGCCTACCCCAGCTTTTTACCAAATATTAGGCTCTAATAGGGGCAAACTGTCTGTAAGTTTCGAGGGCTTTCGTTTTCTGGTTAGTGTGCTAGCTAACTTTTTGTTAAGAAATAACCCTTAGGCCTGAAAAGCTATCTAAGCGCAGTAAAAATGGGGTCAAAAAAGTTTTTGCCTCCGATTTTGCCGAAAAGGTGGTTATAGGGGTTGTTTGACCTGCTCAATCCAAATATGAAATCCGTTTTTCGATATGATGCTCCTTCGTTAATATGTGTTTACAATTGTCTTAGAGTTTTTGGATCGATCGTCATCCGTACTTCGAGAAATCAATCTAGCATTTCTAAACATTGAAGCGCAAAACTTTCTGCACATCTTGGTACACTCACTGGCCTGTAATGCGCAAAGTTTCAGCCGATTCTGCTACAGTAATTTGGAGTAATTGGCTCACATCTTCGAAATGGCACCGAATAACAGCGACAATATCGATAATGTAATCTAGATCTAGCACTGTGAACGCAGGGATTAACGAAAACACGTCATTTTTACACAAGTTAAGACAGATACTTGGAGTACTAATTAAGAGCAAAGTTGGGTTCATTTGTTAAACCACACGTTAGTTAACCTCCACCCGTATAGACAAAAACAAAATCCAATTTTTCGCACTTTTATTGTATCGCACGGAAAATAATACAAATTGCAATGGTCTAGAGATTATTTTAAACGATATCAAAGCACTATTTCAGAACTATTTCTGGAAAATTTGGGTACCGTACCTTGCGCACAGCGATCAGGGCGAGGCGAAGTTTGTGTACGTATAATGTACCCCCAAATGGAAAAGTGCCGACCCCACCCTACCCTCGAAGGTGCCGACCCTTACCTGGAGGCAGACCAGACCCCGCCCCCAAATTCATAGGTGTAATTTGGGGGGGGGGGGTAACCCCCCCCCCCCAGCCATTTTTCCAAACCTCCCCAGAAATGTTTGGGGGCCGCGCCGAGCGCAAAAATTGGCCAAAATTTGGGAATTTTTAGGGTAAATTTTGCAACATTTTTCTAAAAAAGTACAAATTTTTGGCTTAAAGTGTTTATTATCGCGAAAAATACATGTTTATGACGGTTTATTGGACTTCTAGACTCAATATTGACCATATTCTGGACTCAGAAACATAGGTGTAACGGAGATTTGGGGTGGGGGAGGCTCCCCCCCCCAACATTTTCTGGGGGGGCCCCTCTGGCGACCCCCCCCCCCAACCCTCCCCCAAAAAATTTTTCATTTTTTATGCCAAAAATCGCATTTTCAGCCGTTTCTAATGATAAAAAACATCTAACCATAAAGTAATTTTAACATTAGACAGTGGTTTTAAACTCAAAAACTTGATTGCCAACATGTTTCCAAGTCCAAAATAAGGACAATATTGAGTCATAAGATCCATAATACAGTTAAAAACGTGTATTTCTCATAATAATAAACAGTTTAAGCCAAAAATTTGGACATTTTTGAAAATTTTTACAAAATTTACCCAAAAAATACCCAATTTTTGGCCATTTTTCGCGCCTTCGGCGCGACTAGCCCCCCCCAGTTGGGGGGGGGGGACGTCCCCCCCAAAAAGTTTTGGGGGAGGGTTGAAAAAAGGTTTGGGAGGGCTACCCCCCCCACCTTACACCTATGCTCAGAAACATCCTGGCAATCAAGTTTTCGAGTTTAAAAACACTGTCTGTTAAAATTACTTAATGATTTCATGTCTTTCGACATTAGCAATGGCTGAAAATGCAATTTTCGGCATAAAAATAGAAAAATTTTTCTGGGGGAGGTTTGGGGGTTCGTGGGGGAGTCTAAAAAGGGGGCTCCTCCCAAAATTCAGGGGAGGGCCACCCCAACCCAAATCCCCGTTAGCATAGGTGTGGCTGGGCAAAAAATCTGGGGGGGGGGTTCCGACGGAAGGTGGGGGGACCCCCTAAATTTTCGATTTTATGCCATTTTTGGCCACTTTTTGGCCAAAAATCTGGGGAGGGTAGCAAAAATCCGAAAATCTGGGGGGGGTCGCCAAAATTTGTCATTTTGGTGGGGGGTCCCCCCCTAACACACCTATGCCCGTTAGACCTATGCCCAAATTGCCAAATCTCAGACCCCACCCACCCAAATTTTATAGACCCCAGCCTCACAATTTTGAAAATTTTGCCTCAAAATTAGTGCAAATTCGAAATTTTTTGCAAAAAATCCAAGTTTTTCGACTAAATGAGCAAGAATGAAGAACTATTGTTGATTTTCAGTAGGAAATAAACGTTTATTTTAGCGAATTCGCCAATTTTTCCTAAATTTTTGACCCAAACAGTTTTGCCCCCCCCCAAATTCGATTTTCCGGGCCCCACCCCACCTCAAACCGGCTGACCCCACCCACCCTACTTTCAGGCAGTGGCGGCGCCAGGGGGGGGCCCGGGGGCCCGGGCCCCTCCCTTTGGGGTGTCAGACACCCCCTTTGAAAAATGTTTTCAGTTGCTTATATGCATAATTTGAGTGTTTTAAGAAATTTTTTAAAAAAAATCAGCAAATTTTTGCTAAAAATCGAAAATTTGACTTCTTCAAAAAGTCCTGGCGCCGCTACTGCTTTCAGGTACCCCCTCCCCAACTTTTTCTCAAGGTACACCTATGTGTATACGCGGTTTAAGAGCGACTTTAAGGCAAAATTTGAGAAAAAATTTTCAAAGAATGATCATTTTTGGGCAAAATTTAGCTAACTTTCGGCTCCAAATTTTTTGTGGGGAGCAAAGGGGGTCGAAAACATAATTTCACCGGAAATTTTGGTTGGGGGGGCAAACTTCGGAAATTTGGTGGTCGACCCCCCAAATGTGATGGGGAGTACCCCCCCCCCGAACCCCTTTCAAATTCGGACCTCAGAAAATTCAAAAAATGGCCTAAAAACACAAAATTTTCTGTATTTCAACGCTTTTTTGTCATGTTTGTCCTTTTTGGTTTGTGTTTATCGTTTTACGCGTTTGTACACCGTTTTAAACCCAATTTAAACCAAAATTTGAGAAAAAGTTTTCAAAACATGACCATTTTTTAGCAAAATTTAGCTAACTTTTTGGTCTCAAAAAGTGCTGGGGGGTGGTTCGGGTCGGGGGGAGGGGGTAAGGGGGTAACCAAAAGTGGGGGTAGGGGATAGCAAAAAATCTGTGGGGGGTAACGTTGGTCGAAAATTTTGAAGGGGACACCCCCCCCACCCAACCCCCCCCCCCCCCCGGTGAAACTATGGTCGAAAACCCCCCTCCCCTAGTGAAACTATGGACGTCTTCCACAACTGGGGGAGGGAGCGGGGTAGTCGCGTTGCAGGGGCGAAAAAATGGCCAAAAATTGGGTAATTTCGGGGTAAATTTTGCAAAAATTTTCAAAAATGTCCAAATTTTTGGCTTATTGACATTGTTGAGACAAATACACTTTTTTAACTGTATTATGGACCTTATGACTCAATATTGTCCTTGTTTTGGACTTAAAAACATGTTGGCAACCATGCTTCTGAGTTTAAGGTGATGATTCCTTTTGGAGACATCAACTTTGAACCATTAGTACTCAACCATTACTTGGAGTTAAGAAGTGATTTTTATATCAAAATGTAGCTTAACATTTGCTCTTTCTAATGAATACAGCGAAACTAACTTTAGTTTTCGAAATTATTTTACTGTATTTTCGAAGTAATTTAATTTTCCAGATTTTTTGCAGACTAAAGCAAATTTTTTCGTGAGGCATCGACCACATAATTAGATTCCACTATCAAATAGCTGGGGACCCTTTTTTAATTATTATGAAAGCGCTCTTCGTTATAAAGAAATTAGCTAAAATGTATGCGCAACCTGGGTTTTGCCTACTTTTCCCAACTTTGGCAAGCGACCACTTTAGCTAGAAAGCAGCAATCAAGACAACTAAAAAGGGTCCCTGGGTATTTTAGTGTAAAACTCGTCCAGTAAGTGGCAACCATATAGCTTGCATAGTAAATGCTCCACAATCGCTGGAAAAATTTTGGTCATGTTTTGGCAAAAACTACAATTTCTATGATAGCAGCGTACGGGGTAGCAGTTAGAAGATTATAATGTCACGGATAATCGGCCTCGACGAGACCTTCAAATTGACACCCATAGTTTAATTTTACCACTTACGTAGCTCAAGAAATGGCGGATTATTTGATTTCTGCAAAAATGACAAGTTTTCAACGCCAAAATAGGAAAATCGACTATATCTCACGATAGCGAAAAGCTAGAAAGCTACTTTAAAAAGCAAAAATGTAGAGCTCAACAAGATCTTTCGAATGAGTGTAGTCATAGTTGTGTAGCAACTGCCTAACTGTCAAAAATTGACAAAAACCACCCTGAACGGAGACGTCGAAGTTTTAAAGCGGGATTGCGCGGAGGGTGTTAGAATGCTAAAAGAACTTATTTTGGAAAGTTTCATCAAATTTCATCTTGGTTTGAGCCGTCAACCAACAATATGTGCCCAAAAGGAATCACCACCTTAAGGTGGTGATTCCCTTTGGTCACAAAAGTTTGCACCATTATTATTCACTCATTACTTGGAGTTAAGAAGCCATTTTTATATCAAAATGTAGCTTGACATTTTCTCTTTTTAATGCATGCCACGAAACTAATGTTGCTTTTCTAAAATATTTTTAACACATTTTAGAAAAAGTATAATTTTCCAGAATTTTTGCAGACTCAAGTAAATTTTTTCGCGAGACATCGGTTATATCATTCGATACCTCCATCAAATAGCTGGGGACGATTTTTTATTTATTGTGAAATCGCTCTTCGTTATAGAGAAATAAGCTGAAATGTGTGCGTAACCTGTATTTTGCCTACTTTTTCCAAATTTGTCAAGCGATTACTTTAGCTAGAAAGCAGTAATCGGGGCAACTAAAAAATCGTCCCTGGGTATATTTGTGCAGAACACATTTGTTCAGTAGCAGCCCTCCAGCTTGCATGATGAATGCTCCACAATCTTTGGAAAAAAATTGGTCGTGTTTTTGCAAAAACTACATTTTTTATGATAGCCGCCTACAGGATAGCAGTTAGAAGACGATCATGCGTCGGATAATTTGTCCCTGTGAGACCTTCAAATCGACGCCCTTAGTTTGATTTTACGGCTTGTGTAGTTCAAGAAATGATGGATTATTTGATTTTTGCAAAAATGACAAGTTTTCGAAGCCAAAACAAGAAAATCGGCTATATCGCACGCTAGAGAAAAGATAGAAAGTTGCATTAAAAAGCAAAAATGTGAAGCTCGACGAGATCTGTCAAATGAATATAGTCATAACTATATAGCTGCCGCCCAACTTTCAGAAATTGGGAAAAACCGCCCTGATCGGAAATCTCGAATTTTTGAATCGGGATTGCGCGGAGGGTGTTAGAACGCTAAAAGAATGTATTTCGGAAAGTTTTGCCAAATGTCATCCTGATTTGTGCCGCCAACCAACAATTTGTGCCCAAAAGGAATCACCACCTTAAAACGACTATCAAATGTTAAAATTACTTCATGGTTAGCTGTTTTTATATTAGAAATCGCTAAAATGCTATGTTTGGCACAGGGTTTTTTGTGTAAAATAATGTGTATTTACACAAAAAAATTAATTTACACAGTGAAAAACTAATTTACACAACAAAATACACAGCCAAATTTTCGAAAATTTTTACAAAAAGTGCTCTGAAAAAATAGTTTTCAAGTCTTTAAGTTTTAAAAAAGCTCTAGCTTTTAACTGAGGCTGCCGCCCCCAGACCCCCGCCTGTTTCCAATTGTTTAGTATGGTTTTCTGCATTTCTTCATCATCTTGGTTTTGGTTGTTTTATTCTCCTTAGTCTTAATGCTTCTACTTATACAGTTGCGTATAATTTATTTTCGTACTGCGTGCGAATATTCGTAAATAGCTAGTATTTATTCGTATTTAACTATACATATGTTTTCTGAAGCTAGTATTATTCAATATGATTTCTTGAACTTTTACTCTTTACGGACGGCT
>JASAND010029826.1:0-35426 GCA_030248195.1 Trissonchulus latispiculum | reverse complement strand
TGAGAATAGAAACCGACGAGGACGTTCCAGTTAGATTGATGAATGTGACGGCAGAGCCAGTTACATTGAGGCCCGGAACGAAGTTAGGATGGCTGGAGGTTGCTAATATAGTTAGTGAGGTTTCTCCTCTAAGCGAGGAGTCAAGCTTGCCATGCTCAAGGGAGGAATTTTTGCACAGGTTTGATTGGGGAGAGGCGGAGCTGACATCAGAAGAATTAAATCGGTTACAGGAACTATCAGGGGATTCAGCAATGTTTTTCCAGTTCGGAATTCGATCTAGGCCGCACCGATGTAATACGTCATTAGATCGAGTTGACGGATAGCCAACCGAGAAAGTACCGACCTTATCGCATTCCGGTCCAGATTCGAGGGGAAGCTACCAGATATCTTGAGAATATGGAGAAGAAAGGTCTCATAAGAAAAAGTACTTCCCCATAGGCGAGTCCGTTGTTGCCGGTAAAGAAACGTGATGGGAGTTGTCGTTTCGTTGCAGATTAGCGGTACGTAAACAGGGCGACGAAGCGCGACTGTTTTCCATTGCCTCACGTCACTGAGATTTTGGACTCGGTTGGCGGCAGTAGATACTTCACAACCCTATGACATGGCTAGTGGTTACCATCAGGTAGAGCTTGATGAGGCAAGCAAAGAGATTACCGCCTTTTCAACGTTTGCTGGGCATTTCGAGTACAATGTTTTACCAATGGGACTGTCAAACGCATGCGCCACCTTTCAGAGACTGATGGAGCATGTACTGCACGGTCTCCACTGGAAGACATGCCTCACCTATATTGATGACATCATAGTCTTCTCTGACACATTTGATAAGCACCACACGCATTTGTCGGAGGTATTAATTAGATTGAGGCAATTTAATCTTAAGCTGAAGCCTAAAAAGTGTAAGTTTGCAAGAAAGTCTGTGGATTTCCTAGGACATCAGTTGACGCCATCGGGCTTGCAGCCAGATCCTGGTAAGATCGAGGTAGTCAAGAACTACCCGGTTCCAAAATCAGCCCAGGATATTAAAAGATTCCTCGGCCTGGTAAATTACTATCGAAGATTCATCAATAAGTGTTCAGCAATAGCGGAGCCTCTAAGAGGTCTTCTCAAAAGGGGCGTCAATTTTCGTTGGTCAACAGCCTGTCGGAATGCTTTTGAAACCTTGAAAGAAAGACTGATCAGTGCGCCAATTCTGGCATATCCGAATTTCCAAATTCCGTTTGTCCTCCACTGCGATGCGAGCGGGGTTGGTCTAAGCGCGGTTCTAAGTCAGATACAAAATGACAAGGAGCGAGCAATCGCATATGCTAGCCGTCCCATGAAGAATTACGAAAAGAACTATCCTCCGGTTGAACTGGAGGCACTAGCTCTTACGTGGGCGGTAGAACATTTTAAATGTTATCTATATGGCAAAAACTTTACGGTTTATACAGACTGTGCGGCCCTGCGTTGGTTATTTTCCGTCCGAAACCCAAGCGCAAGGCTAACTCGTTGGGCATTAGCCTTACAAGCGTATGACATGGAAATAATACATAGGAAGGGAATTAACAATGCCAATGCTGATGCACTGTCACGGATTCCAGTAGTGCTAGCAATTGCAGAATGTCCACAGGAGCGCATTCCTGAACTGCTGGAACGCGATGAAGAGTTTGGGGCCATCCTAAACTATCTAAAGAAAAGGGAACTTCCGAATGACCGTAGAATAGCATCCCAAGTAAACAGTTCAGTGAAAATTTTTCACTCGACGACGGGAATCTTCTTTACCATCCAGCATCGCTAGGTTCAAGGCTGAAGCTTTTGGCAGTGCCGAAAGAATGCCAGGAACTAGTGCTGAAGGAGATGCATGAATCTCCAACAGCGGGTCATGTGGGATTTGCCAAAATGTTTCAAGCCCTTAAGCGACGGTTCTATTGGCGTTCCATGAGGAAGAATGCGAAGAGATGGTGTGATTCCTGTGAGCAGTGCTTAATCATGAAAGACCCACCTCGGCCGATCAAACTTCCTTTGGCTACTACTAGGAAAACCGGACCATTTCACAGAGTGGCGGTTGATATAACCGGACCGTTTCAGACAACTAAGAGAGGAAATAATTATGTAATAGTGTTTATATGCACTTTTATGGGCAGAAGCGTTAGCTATACCAGACACAAAAACGGAGAGGCTTGTCAGCATTTTTGTTGAAGAAATAATCTGCAGGCACGGTTGTCCTGTGGAGTTACTGTCCGACAACGGACGCAACCTAACCAGCAATCTAATGAAAGATGTGTGTCAAATGTTGCAGGTAACCAAGTTAGCGACAGCACCCTATCGTCCACAGTCAAATGGTACGGTGGAACGAAACAACAGAACACTAAAAACAATGATGTCCTTCTATGTTAGCAAAGTACAAGACGACTGGGACGATTACTTGCCAATGGTAACCTTTGCATATCGCAATGCTACTCACGAGACTACGCGGGAAAGCAGGTTCTTTCTAGTATATGAACGCGATGCCCTTTTACCCGTAGAAGCAGTTTTGAAAATACAAAAGTCTTGCTACGATGAAACAGAAGACTACCAAAGAGACCTTGCAGTGCAGATTCGAACTGCATGGAGATGCGCAGAAGACGCACTGCAAGAAAGTTATGATAGGCAAAAGGAAAGATACGACATACATGTGAACCAACCGGAATTTGAAGTCGGCGATCGCGTATATGTTAAGAGACATATAACGCCAAAGGGACTCAGTAAGGTATTTACGCCTAAGTATGCTGATCCTTATAGGATCGTACGGCTGAAATATTTGTTTGTCACACATAGTCAGTGGACAACCCGAGAAAACTCATCGAAAAGGAACATCTAGAAAATTGCAAAAAAGTACCAAAACTGCACCTGCCAACCATGTCGGCCAACGACAACACTGTATCCGCTGGTGCAGAGCTGGCTACTACGAAAACCAAAGAAAAAGAGGATCAAGGTGCGGAAGTAACAACTGAGAAAAATCCAGTTGAATCGAAGGTGTCCTTTAATCTTCGACCTCAACAAACGAAATTATGACTAGTCGTGGTTCAGAATCTTTGGGTAGAGTCCAACTCGATGAAAATCCCTTCTTTAAATTTTGTGAATCTATATGTAATCGTCATCTTAATTGTTTTTGTTTGTTTTAGGACTATGACCGATGCTGGAGAGCAACCGTCAGTGGAGCTGGAAGCGATGGAGTCATAGGGAGCTTGCGGTGGAGCTCCGTCAGAGACGGAGGCCGACCAACAACCCAAAGGTGCAATTGCAGGGGTTCTTCTCGACGAGGAGGATGAGGACAAAATTGTCGTCTAATTTGGATGAAGCTGCCCTGGCGTATCAGACTGTTCATACTGTGGATGTAAACAGCAAGCTACATTGGTTCCACGTGGTCCCTGGATTCAATTTGGGAATCACCGGGGTCTCCTTTGATAGCCTAGCGCGTGCTTGGCTGTATCTGACTTTGCAGAGGATGGGACAAACATACTGTCTGGATTATCTGATGGGGTCTGGCCGACACCAGACTTTCACAGTAGCCTTCACAGTATTTAGTATAATGTTGAAGCAACTTTGGAAGGCCCATCCAGAAACGGCGGCAAAGGCAGTGGTGGAAAGGAAGACGGTGTTGCGATCTATTGTTATGGCTTACGCGGACCCTTGATGAATTCCGACAACTACTTCTGGCAGCGCAAGGAGAGGTGGCGGGAAAGAATCTGTTCTGGACGACCGGAGCAGTGGCCAGGCGTCTTCCTGGAGTAGCTCCGTAGCAGTTTCATGGCCAAAATTTTCTGGGTACGGCTCTTAAGGACGTTCGGGATATGTTGCGTATCGGAGAATCCTTGGATGCCGAAGAACAGATCCCACAGCTGCTCAACACCACAAGTCGCTTTACTTGGTTCTGCAATGTGTGCCTCCTCGCAGGAGATTCCAAGCTGGCCCATGTAAAAGAGGTGGAAGGAGGTGATGTTATGGCGCGTGGAGGGGCGACAATGTGAGGTTTGTCAAATGCGTTGCGGCGGTATCACCTCGGAACCTACCATATCATTGTTCTATACTTCGGTATTAACGACTGCCAAAAATCCTGAATCTTGGCAGGATGAATTTGGTCAGCTCATGGAGGTATTGGGACGACGCAGTTCCCAGGCCCAGCTGTGGATGGCGCTGCCTGTCCCTCAGCAGTTGGTACCCCAGATGGATGCATTTCACAGTGGTTGAAGGGAGCCCTGGCGGTATTCGGGGAGCGGATTGGTCTATTAGATCTTCGTGGAGCTCCTGAATTTGTTCGGGCTGATGGTTCACTCAAAATAGAGCTCTACGACAACCAGGGTTTCCACTTGAATGTTGCTGGATCTCAGCAGTTGATACTGGCTCTGAGCGAAAGAGTGGAAGCCCTGCAGGTGTGTGCTTGGTCAGTGACTAAGCGGCGCTTTCCCCAGGGTAGCCCTTGGTATGATCGTCCTCTGTTAGAACCAGAGCAACCACACGAACAGACAGTCACAGAGAATTCCGGAGGTCAGTTGAACGATGGTTGAAGCTGTCTTCATTTCGAAGACGAGGAGAGATTAAACCAGAGAATGGACCCACTCGACACGGAAGGCCAGTTTCGTTCGATGAGCGGAGGGCGGAGCTAGTCGAACCGCCAGCGTAAGCTGCGGCTGAATCAGGTTCGACATCGAAGGACGCGGAGATGGAACGACCGGTGGCTGAGGACGGCGAGTTCAAAGAAGGCGAACGACCGCAGTCAGCTATGTCATGCGTCACTGTGGATCGCGTGGACTCACCGTTGCAGAGGGAACCACAAAATTGGGGAGAGTTTGTGGGATTACAATCATATGCAATAGAACAGTCCAACCCTGGGAGGACACGTGGTGGATTCTCATCCGCAACTTCAGGCTGAATCGAAACCTGGAGCAGAGGAATCTCAGTCTGCGGTGACTTAACCCGTGGAACCCCAGCCCGTGGTATCCCAAGCCGCGGAGTCCCAAGCGTTTCACGTGGCAGCCCTACCGACAGCACAACTAGGAGTGCGGACCCTGGTTAGTCTGGGGCAGACCTTTTACGGATACCCACTTTTCAGCATGGCGGTTGCAATGGATGCATATGGTGTCTTGCATCCGATTGTGCCCTCCAATGTCGGAGGTCTGTCTAAGTATCAACTGCTTCACTGATTCATCATAAGTATCAAGTAACAACAGAATCCAGGACAGGGACAGTAACCAAAACTTTGACTTTACGGAACCATTTCACTAGCTTTCCTTTTAGTACCCGCCTCAGTCTAAATTGTTCTGTCGCCATTTTTATGAAACGGGACGTTTCAACGTGCACTTGGGGTGTGTGGCACCTAGAAAGGAAACCTAGCTATTCCTAACTATTCCTAGCTAGAGGAACTTCTGTAGATCTTTTGATTCTTATGCTTTTATAGTTTTGTTTAGGCTTGGCCTTGAGTAGTACTCGAGTTCCAAGCCCCGTTTTGTTGTGGCTAGCAAGCAGAGCTTGCTAGCTGTTTTGGCTTTGATTTTTGGATCCTTTGCAGTTGTGTGCATTAGTTTTGCTAGCTTAGGCAGTAGAAATAAAGCTTGCTTCTAGACAAGCTGCGTGTTGAGCTCGATCTGCTACATAGATTTTGGCATCCCTGGTAAAGCTTTATATTAAAGTCAGAGACTTTAATAACGTTTTGTTTTTCTATGATTGTTTCTGGGTGGCTCAGTTCTTTTTGTTTCTGTTTCAGGATTTGTCTGCCATATTAATCTCTTTTGTTCCTTTGGTCAGAGACCAAATTTTATTAATTTATTAATTTAATTAATTGATTTTGAAGTCCCTATCACAGTTGACGGCAATCCCAGTTTCTGTTCGCAGCTTCTCTTGTTTTGGAGATCTACTTTTCTGTCGAAGATTCAAGGTACGTAACAATAATGGCAACTGATAATTCATATGACAGCGATTACCGTGCTTTAAAAAGGGCAATGCAGACAATGCAAGATGAGTTGGTTCGAGCCACAAAAAATATTGAGGACCGGTCAGCAGAGCTGGCCCGTCTAAAAATCGACCTTCATGGCGTACAGGAGCAGACTGAACCACTTGATAAGCTAGGAATAAAAACAATAATGACGCTATTATTATTTAAAGTTTGCGGAAATTGCCCTAAAAGACATCTACCGCGACTCTCTCAACTCAAAGGGATACGATAGTGCTAGAAAAGATTGCATGGGTTCACGCGACTTAGTAGATGGATTCTGTTTTGTAGCGCACGCACTGCACGACTGGCAATATCGTTTGGTGTTGCGGCGTACATTTCTTCAATAGTAGCGAGATTTCAGCTTTTGGTAGGTTTTCAGAACCCTAAATGTGCGGAATAAGGGCAACTATGAAAAGCCTCTAAAAGCTTACTTCCGGATTACTTCCGTTTTTTCTGGGTCTTAATTTAAGGCCATGTTGTCGTAACCTGCTAAGAAAAGAACAGATGATAAGTGTTGCAAATGGTCGCTGAAAGTGGGCTTATTATGACAATATCGTCAAGATAAACACAACAAATTTTCCAATTTAGCCCCGTTAAAACAAATTCCGTCAATCTTTGAAAGGTGGCTGAAGCGTTTGTAAGGTCAAAAGGAAGGACGTTAAATTTATATAGATCCGCTGTGGAAATAAGCGCACTTTTTTCCTTAGCTGTTTCAGCTAGTTCTATTTGACAGTATCCACTAACGCAATCTAAAGTGCGGAAATACCTAGCGTTCCCTAATTGGTCGAGAATGCCGTCAATGCGAGGGAGTGAATAAACAGCCTTCTTAACTGCATTGAGTTTTCAATAACCATCACAGGACCGATCGGAGCCATCTTTTTTGCGTACCAGAACAATAGGACTTGTCCAGGGGGAATGACTGGGGCGAACAATGCCTCTGGAAACCATATCACGCACATGTTGCTCAATAACTGCTCTGCGTCATACGTGTGCTTGGGGGGGGGTGGGGGGTTTTCACCCCCCTCCAGACCTGAGCTCACCCCCCCAGAGGGGTCCCTCACCCCCCCCCCAGAATCCGGATTTTTCCCGTAAAAAACCGGAAAAATCCGGTTTTTCTTCACCCCCCCCCAGAACTTCCCCTCCTGCACATGTCTGCTCTGCGTGCGTATGAAATTCGATAGGGTGCTTGTTTAATGGGAGAGGTTAACCCTGTGTCTATATCATTCTTGATCGAGGGTGTTTTGGCGAGGTCATGGTCGTCTGACTGGAAGTAACCGTTGTGGCAGCGGCTGCCACAACATGAGTACCCGTCAGTTTGCCTAAGCTTAATCCTAGATGTTTGGGTAAACGGGCGGGAGAGCAATGAGGGTTTAAGGTGGTGATTCCTTTTGGAGTATCAACTTTGAACCCTTATTACTCATTCCTTGCTTGGAGTTAAGAAGCCATTTTTATATCAGAGTGGAGATTAACATTTTCTCTTTCTAATGAATGCAATGAAACTAACTTCACTCTTTGGAAACTATTTTCCTGTATTTTCGAAGTTCTTTAATTTTCCAGATGTTTTGCAGACTAAAGTAAATTTTTTCGTGAGGCATCGGCTACATCATCAAATAGCTGGGGACCCTTTTTTAATCATCGTGTGCGCAACCTGGATTTTGCCTACTTTTCCCAACTATAGCAAGCGGCCACTTTAGCTAGAAAGCAGCAATCGGGGCAACTAAAAAAGGGTCCCTGGGTATTTCTGTGTAAAACATGTCTAGTAAGTGGCAACCCTCTAGCTTGTATAGTAAATGCTCCACAATCGCTGGAAAAATTTTGGTCATGTTTTTGCAAAAACTACATTTTTTATAATATCAGCTCACGGGATAGGAGTTGGAAGATCATCCTGCCTCGGATAATCAGCCTCGACGTGACCTTCAAATCAATACCCTTAGTTTAATTTTACGGCTTGCGTAGCTCAAGAAGTCGTGGATTATTTGGTTTCTGCAAAAATGACAAGTTTTCAACGCCAAAGTTAGAAAATCGGCTATATCTCACACTAAAGAAGAGCTAGAAAGTTGCTTCCAAAAACAAAAATGTAGAGCTCAACGAGATCTTTCAAATGAGTATAGTCATAGCTATGCAGTTGCTGCTCAACTGTTAGAAATTGGCGAAAACCGTGCTGAAATCTCAAAATCTCGAAATTTCGAAGCGGGATTGCGCGGGACGGTGTTAGAACCCCAAATGAACTTATTTTGGAAAGTTTGATCAAATTTCATCTTGGTTTGAGCCGTCAACCAACAATATGTGCCCAAAAGGAATCACCACCTTAAAAGACGAACAGGGATTGTGTTTTGTTTCTGTACTACCAAGCTAATGCAAATAATGAGGGTACCTGTAAAGTTTGTTATTATCCGATTTGAAGAGGAATTCACAATTGCCAGGCGCCGGGGTGTTAGCAGTAGTAATCAGTATGAAATATGTATTCGAGGTGTGAAGGTGTGCGAGGACGAAGGTATGTATTCTCGGTTACAGACACAGCCCACCCGTCAGAGGAGAGGAGTACAGGTGGCATTCCTGATTATTGGTTTTTACGTTCCTCGAGGCAAAGTCAAATACAATGGAACAACGTTTACTAAAGAAGTCGGTCCCTAAGATGCATGAATGAGATATTCCATCACATATATGAAACGTGTGGCTATACGATACCAATTTGAACGAAAGTTGTTAGAAGTCCATTGTAAACAGAGCGCCTGACCGGTGACCGATAAAGCCTTTTGCGGTAATTGTTTGCCAATAGTCGATGCGATACGCGAGCTAATAAGTGACAAAGTTGCACCGGTATCTAATAGTGCTTTGCAAGGAAAATTGTTTAATTTGTCATCAACAAGACTGTGTATTAGATAAGATATTGCCGGAGAGATAGAAATTGGGCCTTTTTAGGGTAAATTTTGCAAAATTTTTCAAAAAAGTCCAAATTTTTGGCTTAACGTAACGGTTTTATCGACTTCTAGGCTCAATATTAACCTTATTCTGGACTCAGAAACATGTTGGCAATCCAGTGTTCGAGTTTAAAAACACTGTGTACTGTTAAAATTACTTAATGTTTTTCGGCATTAGCAATGGCTGAAAATGCGAGTTTTGGCATAAAAATAGAAAAATTTTTTGGGGGAGGTTGGGGGGGAGGGTCGTGGGGGGGGGGGGTTTGGGGAGGTCTAAAAAGCCCCCCGCCAAAATTCCGGGGAGGGGGCCCCCCAGCCCAAATCCCCGTTACACCTATGGGGGTGGGGTCTGCCTCCAAAATTTCGAGGGTGGGGTCGGGACTTGTTTAGCGAAGTTCGCATAATTTCGCGAAATTCGCCAAGGAAAGGGATTTCGCTAAAATCTTCACGAATTTCGCATAAAGTTGGTGAACTTCACTAAACTCTACGCGAAATTCGCTAAAGTCTTAGCGAATTTCGCGAAATTATGCGAACTTGGCTAAACTGTAGCGAACTTCGCGAAGGCACCAAATCTTGGATCCAAATTAGATTTTAAAGTTTTTTGCCAATTTTTGGTAGATTGGAGAAAACGGTAGAGAGAAGTTTCGCAAAAAATTTTTAATTTTTCCTAATTTTTAGCCAAAATTTTGAAAATTTTGGGAGTGGTCTGGCAAATTTGGGTGGGTGGGATTTGGGCATTTCATTTGGGGGTGGGGTCTGCCTCTAAATTTTCGAGGGTGGGGTCTGGACTTGCCCATTTGAGTTTAGAAGTCCATAAAACCGTTATAGACGTGTATTTCTCGCGATAATATACACGTTAAACCAAAAATTTGGACTTTTTTGAAAGATTTTGCACAATTTTCCTATAATGTATGTAATCATTACAAAAAAAATGTAATAAGTTCCTGAATTTTCATTTCGACATATGTCTACAAAATAATTTTCCGGATGTTATCTGTTTAACGAAAACGTGGCTAAATTCCGACTGCCCAGACAGTTTGTTTCTTTGTAAAGACTAAAGTATATATTGTATTTATATATAGAAAAGATCGACCGAACAATAAAAAAGGAGGGTGAGTTGTAATATTAGTCAAAAATACATTTTCTAGCAAAGGGGTGGGTGGCATTACCAGAGTTGGGAGTATAGAGGGTGTTTCCGTGGAAATCAGGGGGATAAGTTCGGAACTAGGCTGTATTTACTGTACTCTGTACCGCCCGTCGGTTGTTGATGTTGATTGTCTTGTCCCTCTTCAGAACTGCTTGAAATTTTCGACTGAAAAGAGGAAGCATATAATTATTATTGCGGGTGATTTAAACTTTCCGGGAATAGACTGGTCTATTCCAAGATCTTGCGGGACTTTTATGCACGAACTGTTTATGAACTCATTTTTTGAACGCGGTTTCTCTCAGAAAGTTTTATTTCCAACAAGGGGGGAGTCCACTCTAGATCTAATTTTTGCAAGTGTGCCAAATTTAGCTTCTGATGCTGGGATGTTGCCTCCAGTAGCCAACAGCGATCATTGCTCTGTAAGTTTTTCTGTTAATATAAATATTGCTAAATCTGTGGATACACGTACAAGAAATTACATTTACAAATTGCAGTACAGAAATTACATGTACACGTACATACATGTACAAGAAATTCAAACGCTCTGCTGATATGTTGGACGGCCATAGATACCGAGAGTCGGTGTCTAAATGTAATGAAGCTATTTCAGATTTTCACAGATCGTACTAATCGAAGTTTCTAACGGAACCTTCCAGCAGTATTTTTTACTTATGTAAAACGAAAACTGGATTTCCACTCTGGCATTTCTGTTGGCCAAAGGAGACTCATTCGCGGAAAATGAGTATGATAAACAAATTTTTTAAATGACCAGTTTCAGTCTGTATTCGTTCGGGACAATGGTGTGCCCATTGTCCCAACGGCTAAAGCCTTCGATTATAATTTTGAAGATAAGAATATTCTTTTTTTTGCCGTTTCACTCGTAAGGATATTGTCGACGCTATCAGTTCTATAAAGTACAAAGCAGCAACTGGGCCGGACAAGCTGCCTTCCCAATTTCTTAAACTTTTAAAAACCCAGTTATGTATACCTCTGCAGGTAATTTTTCAGCAGTCCTACGATGAAGGAATCCTGCCAGACGATTGGACAGTTGCCCACATCATACCCATATTTAAAGGCAAAGGTATGAGATCTGACCCTGCCGGCTACCGACCTGTATCTCGCACTAGTATATACTGCAAAGTCATGGAGAAGATAATTAAGAAGTACCATCTTCTCCGAAACAATCTTATATCAAAACATCAGCATGGGTTTATGTCACATCGGTCCACTCAAACCCAGCTTCTAGAATGCTTAAAAATACGGACCGATGCTAGAAATCTAAAAAAAGGGTGTAAACGCACTGTACTTGGATATAAGCAAGGGATTTGATTCAGTCCCCCACACAAAGCTTTTAAGTAAGGTTGATTCTTTTTGGGTTAAGGGGCGTACTCTAAATTGGATGAATGCTTTTCTTAGTGGTCGATCCTAATTCGTCAGAGTCAATAATGTATTGTCTGACCGGGGGGGGGGGAGTCTTGAGTGGAGTGCCCCAGGGAAGTGTGCTAGGACCTATTTTATTTATTATATAGATAAATGATTTACCTAATTCTTCGTCGTTTTGTCACGCCAAAATTTTTGCAGATGAAACGAAGTTGTCCTTTGCAGGGTCGACTTTGGATGATATTGACCAGTTCAAGTTCGATTGTGAAAATGTTTTCAATTGGGCTAATGAAAACAAACTTGCTATTGCCTTGAACAAAAGCATGTTTCTTGGGGACCTCTATTGGAAGACGATCTTGTTGTAAGTGGCACCTTAATCCCAAAAGCTAGTCTCGTAAAAGACCTTGGTGTTTTTATGTCTGAGACCTTAAATTCTCTATTCACTGCGATAAAATTTGCGCTAAAGCCTATCAAAAATTGCTTGAAAATGTTTGAAACTTACGTAATACCAATTTTGGAGTTCAACTCATGTGTCTGGTCGCCCTCGTCGCTGGGTGACATATGGAAAATAGAAACAGTTCACGAAACGAATTCCCTCTCTTAGGTACGTAAACTTTGTCGACAGACTGAGGAATACGGGGCTGGAGACTCTAGAGCTTAGAAGACTTAGGGCGGATCTAGTCCAAAAATATAAAATAATCATTGAGGTAAATAGGGTAAGTTCTGCAAATTTCTCTTCCTTTGCTCCTGACGCTGGAACTATAGGACATAGTCTAAAGTTGAGTTCTCAACGTGCCAGATTGGACTGCAGTAACACTTTTTCAGCAGTCGCCTTACTCCTGTATGGAATAGCCTTCCCGATAGTGTTGTGCAATGCGGAAATACGTCCATATTTAGGAGTAAACTTGAGTCATTGGATTTCTCTGAGTTTCTCAAGTATGACATTGTAGTAAGTAAGTACTAGGGATCGACCGGAACTCCGAAAAACCGGGTGTGGGTAAAAACCAGCCCCAGCTCCAGCCTCGCACCAGCCTAAGAAAAACCAGCCCCTTTTCTCGCTGACCACTGTACACTTTAAACTAATGACTTTAAAAATAATTACGCATATGCATCTAGACGGATATATGTGTATGCGTTGTTCATTTACAGTAATTGTGTCTTATATATGGTCACGTATATATACATATAGATTATATATTGTACTTGCGTATATGCTTTTGTGCAATCAAGAAGCGAAATTCAAAGCCATTCAAAGAAATTAAAGAATTGAAAAATTAAGAGTTTGAAGGTAATTGCTACATTAATCCTATCAATTTTAACATTGATTTTAATATTTTGGTATTGTTGTAAAAACATTCTGAAAACAGTTTAAGAAAATTTCGAAAGTTCAAAGTTTAAAAAGTTTAGCATTAAAATTTTGGAAAGCTTGAGGTACGGTAACTTTATTTATGTTGTTTTTGTCGGAAACTTTTCAAATCCTTATTAGAGTCCATATACATTTCTCAGGTCAGAATAACTATTGTATTAATTAGCAACGTCAGCAATAACCTTAGTCCGGTAAATTTTATCGTATAATTCCAAGATATATATATATACGTATACGTATGCTAAACATTTAAAAATGTTGAACTTTGGAAATTTTATTTTAAACTGCTTTCAGAATGTTTACAACAGTACTAAAATTACAAAATCAATATTAAAATTGATAGGATTAATGTAACAATTAACTTCAAACTCTTAATTTTTCAATTCTTTGCTTTCTTTGAATGGCTTTGAATTTCGCTTCTTGATTGCACAAAAGCATATATATACGTAAGCACAATATATAATCTATATGTATATATACGTGACCATATATAAGACACAATTACTGTAAATGGACAACGCATTACATTTATATACCGTCTACATGCATATGCATAATTATGTGTTAAGACCTTAGTTTAACGTGTACAGTGATCAGCGAGAGAAGGGGCTGGTTTTTCTTAGGCTGGTGCGAGGCTGGGGCTGGGGCTGGAGCTGGGGCTGGTTTTTACCCACACCCGAAAAACCGGAACCGGAACGAGCTTTAAAAAACCGGAACCGGAACCGAAACCAGCTCTTTAACACTACAAAAATCGAAATCTTTTCTTAGCTTCTGGACAATTTTCGCTCAATTTTTCGCATTTTTGTAGCTAATAGAACGTTGTAATAACATTTGAATTGTATTTTACATAATTAATTCAATGCATGAAAACGAAATTTGCAATTTATATATTAGGAGAATTTTTCTTGTTATACAGTTAAAGTTTACTGTATATAACTCTAAAACTGTAATTATACACGGTATCGGTATGAGTACTTTATTCAATCACATTCTCGACGCAAAAAACTACGTATATATTTACGTTATTACACCGAATCTTGGTGAATGATTTGATTGAATGCAAGTTGACTTCTCAGGGTAATCTATTGGCAAATTAAAAATTTTTTAGTTAAGCAGAATATTAAACCAAATTGAATATATATACATGGAAATTAATTCCACGAAATATCTGCAAGCATCAAAATTGTTAGAAGGGTTTTTTATTTTTATCTGATTTGACAAACAATTTTTGGTCATAATCAACTAGAGCTCCAGGAAAGGTTACAGCATTTTCAAAACGAACTAAATTAAAATTAAATTGTTGCAAAAATGCCATCGACATTTTACTTTTATTCTGTTTGTATGTATTCAAGAGAAAAAGTCAAATAATTTTTCAAAAATTGCTCTGCTTGTCTAAATTATTGTGAAACTTGACTGAATCCAGCTATGAGCTTACATAGGTTAGCTTTAATAACTGGTCTTCAGTTTTTAAATTTTGCCCATGGGTGACCTTAGCTTGTTATTACTTAATTATTTGGTTCTAGCAGACTTTGTGAAAATGCAAATTTTTGCACCATTTTGGAGATTTTTTGTCTCGTTGCAGTATTTAAATTTTCATCCATTAAACATATAAAGACTAAAGTCTTTTTCACATTTTTCAAAGAAAGGTGAATTAAACGAATTTCTCCCAGTTGAAATAAATTTTACCTTTTTGGTTAGCTACATCTGGGTTTTTAAATTTTAAGTGACATTTCTTCAACATATTTATACTTTAAAAACCCTTGCTATATACATATTTTATTCCAGCTATAATGTTTAAATAATTATGTTGCACTCGGCGCGGAAATTGATCAATAAACAAACAGCAAAAATCTTTTTCTATGCGATTTAAACAATTGGGACAATTAGTTTTAAGCTAAAACTGACAAGCAATTATATTATAAAACAGTGCACTATAATGCTGAAATAGCAAAGGTATATGACAAGGTTTCATTTAAATTTATTATTAAGCATCTCCTACCAACAATTACATAATTTGTTAAGAGACTCGGCGGGCTTGTGCTACCTTTTTCTGAATTATATAAGTATAATTTTTCTTGCATAGTATATAGTTCATAACAATGAATTAAGTTTATATATATATATATATATATTAGACATTCTATATATATTACTACTAATTCTAAACATTCTAAGTATATAATGCAATAGCGCCGCAGGCGAAAATTTTTGAGGAAATAATATTCAATTAAAAGAGAATAGCAATTTTCCAAAAAATTTGACAAAATTTTCGAAAATTTTAAAAAATTTTGCTTTTTATAATAGGCTAAAATTGGTTCCGGTTCCGGTACGTTTTGAAAAACCGGAACCGGAACCGGAATTGGAACCAAAAAGGACCCATTTTTAGGGTAAGTTCAACAAAAACAACAACAACCGTTTATTTTGGTCACAGAGTAAAATACACATTTATATAAAATGGACCAAAACAGGATTCGAGCATAAGCTCGATCCTCTACAAAATATACAAATTACAAGATTTCAACAGGTATATGTACAGTTATACGAAACAATTTTGCAAGCATATATATATATATACACATGTACGTACCCAAATATCCCCATGCTATTCGAAATGCAGTCAAACAATACCAGTACACAAGATACATGTATATAAACCAAACATACAGATACGAACGTATAGTCGGGGCGGGAAAAAACCAGTGACAAAGAGGGGTAAAAAGCCACCCCCATAGGGAACTCAAGGTAGCAGATTTTTTTAAACTTGGGGGGGGGATCCCGAGCAAATCACGTGGTATTAGTAAACAAATAAATTTTTATTACATCCACGTGACTCACCCCGCGGCTGACCAGCCCATTACGCCGCGTCCACATACAACAATGTACTACATCTGACATGACAATGCTGGTTCATGCAAGCGGCAAGATCATGTCAGGGTTAGTAGACAAACAGTTACGGTGATGCCAGAGTTTGGTAGGCCACGGAAATGTACATTACGTATCTAACATAGTTAGTAAAGAAAATAGTTAAAGTCTGACCAAAAAATGTAGGGAGCGAAATTGTTTTGTTTATACTGAATTACCGGTACATTTTTGCTGCAGCAATGTATATATTTTCTGAACCGTCATGGCATGAACTTTCTTTTGGTTGAAAAAATCTTTAAAAAATTAAAATTCATCAAAAGAAGCCGATTTTTTAAGTTTTGAAAGATCAGTAGATGCCAGGAACTAGCCGTTTGGTGGAAAATTAGCCCATGTCCCAGACATTTTGAATCCCGATTATCAGCTCATTTCGTCAAAAATTGCGATAGTTATTCAATTTTTTCGATTTTCAAAATCCTTTGATCTTTGCCACTTTTCCAAATTTGACTGGCCATTACTCGCGACTCACTCACTCAATGCAAATTTTTTAAATTGGATTTTCAGGACCGCTTGCGTGTCAGCTGTCATGTGATATATGTGGTTTTTCAAAATTTGAAAATCGATTTTTGCGAAAAATACCACTTTTTGACCCAAAATTTCGACAATGCGAATCCAGCAAAAGTGGGTAAAAATAACATTATCATAAAGTTTAATTTGAGCTGAATCCAACGATATAAAGTTTTGTGGCTACGACTTATATTGCATCCGCAACGAATTACATATATCCATGAAAGCTGACACGCAAGCGGTCCTGAAAATCCAATTAAAATTTTTTTGCATTGAGTGAGTCGCGAGTAATGGCCAGTCAAAGTTGGAAAAGCGGTAAAGATCAAAGGATTTTGAAAATCGAAAAAATTGGATAACTATCGCAATTTTTGACGAAATGAGCTGATATTCGGGATTCAAAATGTCTGGGACGTGGGCTATTTTTCCACCAAACGGCTAGTTCCTGGCATCCACTGATCTTTCAAAACTTAAAAAATCGGCATCATTTGATGAATTTAATTTTTAAAAAAATTTTTCAACCAAAAGAAAGTTCATGCCATGACGGTTCAGAAAATATATGCATTGCTGCAGCAAAAATGTACCGGTAATTCAGTATAATCAAAACTAATTCGCTCCCTACATTTTTTGGTCAGACTTTAGTATGTATTTCTCGAGAAACCAATGCAGGATTTACCGTGGCATGCAAAGGACTAAGGTCCTTGTAGTGCACGCCCCCCGAATAAATTTCTGAAGCTGAGGTTCATTGTCAGATAAGCGTTGCTTAAAAATTACCAAAGAGGAAATTGTAGCAATATTTTCAGGAAGATCATTCCAAACATTGCAAATTCTATAGAAATACGAATGACCAGTCCGAGACTTATATCTTTTTGGAATTACAGCCAGAGAGTTTTGCCTCCTCGTCCCGGCGTCTGGAGAATACGTAAAGCAACTATCAAATGCACAATCAAATGCATTGTACATAATATTATGCATTAGATACAGATCATTTAGAATACGCCGCATTTCTAGCGACTGCGAAGCACATCTGACCAACCTCTCCCTATAACTTAACCCACCAAGTCCATGCAGACGTCTAGTAAGTGAACGCTCCACGTTTTCGATGGCATCAATATCTTTTAGCAAGTGAGGAGACCAAATCGGTGTGCAATACTCTAACATTGGCCTGACATACGTTTTAAAAAGCTTAACCATTAACTGAATATTCCTACTATTAAAACTTCGAAAGATAATAGCTACCCGTTGATTTGCTTTTGCTTTAATTTGACTAATATGCTTTGAAAAATTTAAATCCTGGCACATATTCATACCAAGATCACGTACTGCGTCTGCTTCACTAATACTTTGACCATCTAGAACATAGTCATAATTTAGATTGTGATATCCAATATGCATAACAAAGCACTTTGATACAGTTACATTCATTTGCCATTGGCGTGTCCACGCCTCTAAAGAATTTAAGTCTAATTGTAACAGATTTGCATTTTCAACCGAATTTACAATTTTGGAGATTTTTGCATCATCTGCAAACAAACGAGTTTCAGCTGGAATATTTTCTGGCAGATCATTGATATAAATAAGAAACAAAAAAGGCCGAAGAACAGATCCTTGTGGTACACCACTGCTAACCGCAGCCCAATTAGACTTAGTTGTACCCAATTTTACTCTTTGAAATCTGTTCGTCAAAAAACCTTTATCCAAGCTAGCACCTTCCCACGTATTCCAAAAGCTTCTAATTTCTTCAACAACTTCGTATGCGAAACAGTATCAAAAGCACGCATCAAATCAATATAAATTACATCGATACAATCACCATTATCCCAAGATTCGAACCAACTTTGTATGCAGTCAAGCAACTGCGTTAAAGTAGACTTTCCCTTAACAAAGCCATGTTGGCACTCGCTGATTAAGTTTCAGCAATTTACATGATTGACCAGAAAGGGCTTTAAAACTCTTTCTTGTATTCGACAACAAACAGCTGTTAAACTGACTGGACGATAATTTTTTGGATTCTTTGAATCACCCTTTTAAAAAATGGGGCAAACGTCTGCCTTCAATCCTTCAGGACCTGCAGATAATTTCGGCTCTAGGTTTTTCATTACGTTGTGAATTTGGGGATTGATAGCGGAGTTGGGGTAGTTGTTGCTGCATATGGGGTTCTGGGGCTGCAAGTTGAATGCCCTCGTACAAATGTTGGCCATAGGACCTCGGGTGGACGGGGTAATAGCATGGATCCCCTTGCTTCAAAAAATTTTGGTTGGCCAATCTTTCTGGGGAGGCCAGTGGTGGATTTTGTTATGTAGGAGGGGGGATTTGCAAAGGTGGAGAGGGAGGAGGCTGAGTATGATACAGACGTGGGGCAGAGGGACCCCCATGACAAATTGGGGTTTTTTGGATTTGAACATGGGAAGGGCAATCTGTTGATTTGGTAGCAAATTTCCGTGCTGGTCCCGGGGAAAAACGATCCCACCAGTATGAGAAGGACGGGGCATTTGAGTTGTAGACCCGCTTACGTAAGTATTTTGAGAATTTTGCAAATTTTGAAAATTTTCCCCAGAATAGACGGGTTGGGGTAGATACGTAGATAGGGGGGGTATGGGGTCCCCTCCAGTTCGGACCATGACCACAGAATTTTGGCTGTATGCAGAATCATACACAGAGATCCTGCTTCGGAATCACCCGAATCAAGGGCCTGAGATTGCGCCATGGACAACGTTTCCCCCACAGGGGGCTGTTGTTCCGGCAGCCCAAAGACTACTGCCCGATTTTGCTTATCCTGAGTTTCAAGCAAATCTGACATTTCTTCTTCACGAACCTCCTGAATAGACGGTGGCGGCGGTTTGGCTTCGAGAGTAGAGACACGGTTCAAAAGTTCAGATATCTGGTTCTCCATCAGGAGAATCCGATCACTGGTCGAAGCAGGATTGGCATCAGGCTGAGTGGGATGAGTGATCAATCGTCGCAGTTTGCCTTGCAGCTAGGGCATGTATAAAAAGAGCACAGTAAGAATTTCAGTATCCTGGATTTTCTTAAGGTGCTGGTATCGCTTTGTGTAAATTTGACCCTATAGGCTTTAATTCTTTATGAAAGTGGATGAAACTTTCCAAATATACTATTTCGGTGCTCTTTAACATTCTGGGACCAGTCCCGCATTTTTAGGTGCAAAGATAAGAAATTTTTGGTTTTTGCCATTATTCTCTCAGCACATAGTCGAGATACCAGATTGGTTGGTATGGCTGGAAAGAGGGCACAAAAATGAACATTTTTGCTTTTACAACTTTTGAGCTATTTCTATTGGTTAAGGCAGTATAAGCAAAAAACGATTTTTGGGGTACAAAAATAGCCGTTTTCGAGAAAATCAGTTTTTTCAAAATTACTGCCAAACCGTACGGACAATTTTGGTTTATTTATACTCGACCGATACACAGTCTCATTGCACATTTAATCAATGCCTATTAGCCGGAGTTTGTTGCTCTAAGCTAGAGATTTGGCCGAAAAACCATTTTGGCAAAACTGCGATTATTTTGTTTTGAACATCAATTTCTCAAAAACTACCCAATGGATTCGCGTGATTTTTGGCAGAATGAGAATTCGCACAATTGCGGAGGGACATTTTTCTTGGTTTGAGCTAAAACATCTTCAGTTGCGAGAAAACTCAATGCAAATTTGCGAAATTTCGTGTCAACGCACATTTAATGGATTTTCTTGGCCGTTAAGACCTGCTGAGCCAAATCCAAAAAAATGTCCCTCGGCCCACATGTCCTTTATAGGATAGCACAAGAAAAATTTTGGCCGATTCCTCAGTTTTGAGAAATCGATGTTCAAAATTTTTTTGTCTATATTCACCCTGTCAGATGTCAGTATGTTAGAAAATTTTCGCTATGTTTTGCGGATTTTTACTAGTTTCGTAATCTCATGAGAATCTGCAGATTATAAGCTTTAAAATGATGTATAAAGCTCTTTCTAACTCACAAAATTGCGAAAGTTATGGCGTTTCAAAAAATGCGCACAAAAGCACTGCACAAAACGATACCAGTGTCGAATTATGAAATTCTATATATATATATATAGTTTGTATTATTAAAGATTAGAGGTTCGAGTAAGAGTGTGTAATATGTCTGATCGTTCCCTACTTATTCGCTAACCTACTGACTAAAAGACGACACGACCCTAATTTCTAAGTTGCCACGAATTTACTAGATTTTAAACAAGAAAAAATATTAAACATCGAAATTATCAAAACAGGAATCCAAACATTTTCAATAACAACGGCAAAATGGGACAAGCACCATAATATTAAACCAAATAAAATATCCAACACAAACCTTTGAAGTTATAGGGGGGACTCTCCCACCCGTCCAAATAAGTCCGAGACAAGCCCAGGTGAATAGCAATAGCAAGCGAGCGAAAAGCGACTGGACTAAAAGGATCCCAGATTAAGACTGACTAGATGCGCGCCGAAATTTGGAAGAAAAATGAATTAGCTATGTGCGGCCTTGGACCGTACACACAAGTGTAATTTAGGTTGATTTGCATAAAGTTAGCACTCACTTTTGCATAATTTTGAATGAAATCAAGGAAATATTCTACAGATTAACCCCTCTTTTGAAGCGCGCGCCCTCGCCGCGGCCTCCAGGCACATAGGTTAGTAATAAAATTTGCGTTAGCCTACGTACCATAGCTACTAGTATAGATAAAATGCGTTTTAGAAAAAATGGGAAAAAGATAAAAAGTTTCGTGATCCTCGAGGTGCACTTCTCGGGAACACTACTCGGGCCCCACACTTATACACATATTAGGGGATTCCGAGACACAGGTAAAACTACGCCGGAGCATACCGGGGGTACATTCAACATATAACGGACTTTGCCGACATACAAATACAAAGAAAAGTGGGACAAGCCCTTCAGCCGCGACTAGAGCGCACATAACAAAACAGGACATAATCCGAAGATATAAATTTATAATAATAGAAGGTATAGAAATAACATCATCAAAAGCGAGTGCTAACAGAAGCGCTCGAAAAGAAAAAATACAAAGGAAATTTGACATAAGAAAGTGTATATTTGGTTAGGATAGGAGGAAAAATAGAAATTCAAAAATATATATAAAGCCAAGGATCATAGGGGGAAGGCAGAGAGTCTCCGGGAAAGACGAATTTTCAGTGCTCGAAAGAGCAAAATAAAGCGAAAGAGTATTTCATCCTCAGGAAGGGTCTCTCCCTGAGCACCTGCCAACCTCAAAACATATACATTGAGTATAGAATCTGTATAAATGCCAAAATTTAAAGCATAAACATAAAACAAATTGGCATAGCCGCTCAATAATAGGCATGGCAAAATAAGGCAACAATGATGGCAGTAGAAACATAGAAAAATTTGAAAATTTTGAAGATAAAGTAAACCCGTGACCATTTTTAGGAAAGAAAAGTGAAACAGACACCGTGTTAATCAAACAAAAGAACCCGACAAAATTAAGAAAATAGAGTAACATACAGCACGTATAGAACAGCCAAGCTGAGCTAGAGGGAGCCACCCCGCCCGAAAATGAGATCTCGGAAAAATAGAAACAGGAAAATAAAATTTAGAAATTAGGAAAATTTACAACCGGAGAAGAGACCCCAAACAATGACCAAAGACCCCACCCAACCAGGATTAACGCTAAATGTGTAGAGGACAGAAAAATATAGACAGTGAAACAACAGTTAGTAAAAGAGGGAAAGGGGGAGGGGGGACGGACGAGGTAGGGGGACATACAACCGGGTTCACAACAGACATCACAAAATTTGACTTAAATAGTTCAAACAATCATAGATAACTCCAGACTGCGGGAGAGATTTCCAATTCCAAGCACCTCGGGAAAAGTCCCATACCATATCACCGGACCAAACCTCCGGGCCACTGGGCGGATGCCCCTCGGCATCGAGCGCCCGCTCAACCAGGACCAACACCGCCAGCCTTCCAGGCACCAAGCCAGGCCCATCCAAACCAGATGTGACCATAGGGGCCGACCCGTATCACATATGGGGGCAATGCAATAACAGTCAGACAAACAGTATAACAGGGGAACGCTCGCCGGCAAAAGGGACGGGGGGGGTGGGAAGGGGACGATAAGTATATAACAGAACAATAAACAAAAATGGAATAATATACGGCATATATATATATATATATATATATATATGTGTAAGCATGTAGGCACGATGCCTAACAGTAACAACAAAAATATTTGGGCAAAAGCCCGCAATACATATATATATATATATGTATATATATATATATATATATATATATATATATATATATATATATATATATATATATATATATATATGAGGCCCGATTAATTTAGAGAGTGTAGGCAGAGACCGACGGAACCGTTATCTCCCCTACGGGGGTAACGCAGGCACCGCAGGAGACGCCAAGTCATGGAAAACGGAAAATTATTCTCAAGAGTCAAGAATGCCGGTCCGGGGTTGACCGCCCACCGTTACCTCCCCTACGGGGGAAGCGCAGGCGGCGAGCAACCACGGACCCGCCGAGGTACGGCACGGTGTTATAGTTACCCCAGTACTATTGCCTACAAATGGACAAAACATTAAAAGATAAAAATACAAATATGAGACAGCCAACCCAATGGAAAATAAATTCAAAGAAATATATTTATCCTAAAAGTATTTAAAATTGCAATTCAAGTAAATGAGAAGAAGCAATTTGTAACTTTTTATCCAATAGGGGAAACATAATTATTTTGATCTATTGAATCAAAGATGGAAAAATTTAATCGTGAAAGAAAGTTACGAAAGTTTATATTCAAGAAATAACCATGCAAACTGTTAAAGGTGCTACAAAGAAATAAAAAGTGAAAACGTAAACATGCAAGTACGCTTTTAAGAAAATGAGCTTTTCAAGAAATTTAATTTTTATCCAAAATTTATAGAACGACATGAAAAATCAAAACTCTAGGAAAGCTGATTTGAAATTAATTAAATTAATTCTTGTTTTAGGGTACTAAAAGGAAAAAGAGGCATCACAGCCGACAACAAAATTAATCAGAAACAAAAAATTAGAAACATTTTTCCTCCAACCGATGCGTCATAATCCTTATTTAGAAAACAGAATTTCCTCCCAGGCAAGCAAAAAATGTTTTTAAATTACCAAAAGTTTTTAGAGAACAACAGAAAAATTTTTAACCCCCACCGTTCAAGCAATACAAAAACAGAAAGCATATACCACAAATCAGGGGCTAGACCGGTACCAGGAACCCAAGAGAGTAGGGACCTAAAACATAAAACAAAAATAATTAGCACAAAATTAGTAAAATTGCAGGTTAAAGCTAGAGAATGATTAAAACATCGTTAATACAAATGTACGTATAAACACAACATGCCTAATCGCAGCACGTGCCTGGCAGACCGGTGAACAGAGTGAACATTGAGTTTGTGCCGGGGTCGGCACAGTAAAAACCAGGTGTATAGAATGCCAGGTAAACGTGAAAAACGGCCTAGGTCAAGATTTACTGGAGCAAAATTGTTCACATTACAACTTTTAAAAATGGCATGGATAGGGCTTCCTGCACACGAAGTTATAACCACCCCCAGTCCAGTTTCATTTTCGACTGTGCCGACCTCGGCAGAAAATTTTAAACCTTTTTAGAGACAAAGAATTGCTAACAGTAAACATCTAAGTGGGCCCCCACAGCGTTCAACTGTTCAACTACCATGCAAAATCTCCTCTTCAATTTTGATTGGAGTAAATTTTTCAAAGCAAACCCTTTTTGGAGAAAAAAAATTTGAAAATTTGTTTGCACTGCTCACAAAAATAAAAGGTAGTGCACAACAGTAGAATAATCAAATTTTACATATGCCCGGTACAAAAACGCCTGGGCCGTCTGCAGCCAACCTGCAGCGCCCCGACCAAGCATAGAAACAATTCAAAGATTCTTACCAACAATATTTGAAAAACTTATGTAGATCCTGGTGATTTTCCATGAACTTCCTGACCCCGAAGACTGCCAACCATAATCCGTTGGAAACAACTGGATCAATGTGGGAGGAAACTTGTACCTGAAATTAAATCAAAAGTGAAATTTTTGCACGTAAGATGTGAAACTGCGACCAGGCAGCTGTGCATGAAATGAGTATAAAACGTCTACAGTGAAAGTGTGAAGTTGAAAATATAAAGTGCCGGTTTAAAATGTGTAGTGAAACCTATAAACCTAAAACTAATAAGAGGCAATAGTACTAGGCATATAAAATACAAAATATAGAAATACCGGAGATATGTGTACGTACATAAGTACGAGAGACTACATTCTAGAATTTTTAAAGAAGATTATTTAAATCGAATTGAAAAATAAATCCTATAAATTTGAATCAATCGAAAAACAAAACAAAATTCTTTGTAGAATTTCTTTCAAGAAAAAAAATTTTAAAAAAGGACTTCCAATAAATTAACCGGACCAAACAAACGACATATTAATCATCGGGGTTTATCCCCTCTTTCGAAAATTAACTTGGGACAGGGAGGGTTGGACAAATAATCAGGAGTTGTTGGGGGTTACTGGAGGGGTGTCTACCCCCTCTTTTGAAATTTCAAGATTCTGGCCTTTTGTCAGGCCTTGTCGGGCCCCGGACAGCAAGGGGAGGGGGTGGGGCCGAACCCCCAAGGACTGGGGGTATCCCCACATTTGCGTACATCACCGCAGGCGCGTCGTTACACCAATTTGCTATAAATTCTGACCGAATTTCGTCTGATGACAATAATGGGTGGTGTATTCCTTGCATGTTTACTTCATTAGTAGAAAATAACAAGTCCCAGTGAAAACGTTTCATGAAATCAGTTCCTATTAAAATCTCACGAGAAAAGTTAGGAACCATATGAAAAAACCACCCATATTCTTTACGCCCCACCGTGAAAATTATAAAAACTTTGGCAGTAATGTTTAACGGCGTGTCGTTAGATGCCACTGCGGTGATGGGGTCCCGTTTTTGAAATCTAACGTTGGCGCCCGCCTTCAATATTCTCTTAACTGTCCGGGGACTGACAATGGATATTGCTGCTCCGGAATCAATAATAGTCAAAATTTTGGTCCCCCCGGAGGTGACGACTATGGCTGGGATACTATCTGCTGCTACCGGTACTGGCTCGGATTCAATTTCGGTGGGCCCTCCCGGCGTTACTGCATCTGATGTCAGATCTTCTAGTTGGGGTTTTTCTGGCTCCTGCGGTGCCATTGGACTGAAAGGTTCTTCAGTTTCTGTCCCTACAGAAACATGTTCGGGCCGGTGGCAGCAGGGGGCAGTCGCACCCCCGAAAATGGGAGAGAACCCCGCGGTCCAAGAGGGAGGTGACTGTTTTTCGACAAATGAAATAGAGTTATATTCCGACTGATTTGGACATAGACACTTCAGTAAAGTTGACATTTCCTGCATTTGATTTAAGAGAGCATGATAATATTGTTGCATAAAATCAAAAGTATCCCTCTGTATAGCCCACAAGGTAGTAAAATTATGAACCACTTTTGAAAAAACATTTGACAATTGGGCCTCCATCATAGTTAAATCAATTTGTGGAGAATTTGATGAGGCAACTGACTCAGGCGGATCGGAGCCAAATACGGTAGGGTCCACCCCCCCTTTTGAAGCTTCGCCACCAGCCAGATCAGAAACCACCCCGACTTGAAATTGAGTCAGAATTTGATGAACTTGCTCGGCAGTAACTCCATGTGAAACCGGAGCCGCCCTCCTAGGAAAAGAAGGTGCAGCAAGAGTTGAAACCCCCGAATCCGAGGCTCGTACAAAATTTTGAGAAAGTTCCGGAACACCTGCATTTTGGATGTGTACTGTACGTTGGTATGGGGCCGGGGTTGTAGTAGTCGGAGCTGAAATTGGCCTTGGTTGAGAATTTTGTCCTCCCATATAGCCAACCTGATTTCCCAAGTTTGATGGGTGTGGAAGTACCGGGGCAGCAGCAGAAAATTGAACTGGGGGCGGGTTGGTAGGTAGGGGGGTGTACTGTGACAAAAGAGGAACCGGGGCATAATTTATGGGGGGATATTGCTGCTGGTATACCGGTAATCCAAGATATTGAACGGGGTAATTATTTGATAAGTGGGCCACATGATCAACCCTCTCAGGTGGGGGACGGTTTTTATAATTTGGGGGGGCCTTTGAGGGGTATCGTTCCCAACAATTTTCCGGTGCGTGACCGCTTTTTTTACAGTATTTACACGGGGGCTTTTTCTGTTTTTCTTCATCCCACTTATTCAGGGCTTCCTGGAGGTGCTGTTCGAACCAGTCCTTCATTTCACGAAAACCCAAACGGGAGGCTGCAACCTCAAGGTTAGACAGTGAGGGAGTGTCTGAATTTTTTGAGGACTGGTTTTTCTTGTCGGTACCCCCATCTTCAACGTAATAAATTGGCAGGTCATAGGAGAGAGTGTCTCCCTCCGGCGGACGGGCCTCCCGAGATTCTAAACGATCAATGACCCGACGGACATCTTGCATCGTGGGTCGCTCATGAACAAAGAGAGAAGCCAAAGCTGAAGCAAATTTTTCATGAACCCCGGCAAAAAGTTGTTGAACGCATTCTTGTTCACGCTCCTCCTGCGTATCCCACAGGTCGAGGGCCATAGCCTGCAATTCTGAGATATAGCGTCGAACGGACTCGTTGTGAAGTTGCTTTCGGTGTGCAAAAGCCGAGAGCCGCTCCCGCAGTGAAAGTTGCGGTTTTGGAAATTGCGACTTGATCAATTCTAGAAATCCTGGATAGGACTCCACGACCTGTGGGCCACAGCGAGAAGCGAAAATTTGAGCTTTTCCCGTTAATTTATTCCAAAGGAGGCGCCCCCACTGATCCGGAGGAACTGCATGAACTGCCACTGCTGATTCGAATTGGGGTAACCAATCTTCAAAATATGCGTATTTTGGGTCATACCGAGGGACATCCCGTAAAACTTCTAGGTAGTAACGAAAAAGACCGGTGTCAAATTTTGAGACTGAAATGTCAGTGGCTTCCATTGTGTTTGGGGTTGGGTGTCGAGGACTTTTTGGAATTCCCGGTTTTTTACCCACATTATTAACTGAATAATTTGAGTGGGTACCTACTGATGAGGGAGACTCCGAAAATTTTGAGGGAGGAGGTGAATTTAAATTTTGTTGAGAAGGTGGAGGGGGAGGTGGTGACTGTTCGCAAGCCTGATGCGGCTGGGCAGGCACCGAAGGAGGCCCCGCGACAAAATCTTGCTGTACCGAGGGCGAACCTCCCGAAGAAGGGGCGCCCCCAGCAGGAGCCAACGCCACACCTTTACCTTCCCTTGGGGAAAGCGCGGGTGTGCGCTGCTCTTGTTGCCGCGGAACTTCAGCCGGTCCTGCAAGGTGATTTTCTGAGACATAATCAGCCGCACAAGCATGCGAGGCCACCATCTCCGCCATGTAGTAGGGGTTATTAGGGACCTGTTGTGGTAAAAGTGGAGGGACCTGCCATGGGGGCAAATTTTGTTGGGACCCCTCCCACAAATGATTATTATCTAATTCACGAATTACTGGATTTTCAAAGACTTGTTGTTCCAAACGATCATAATTGAAATTTGCTGGGGTACGTACAAGATATAGGCCCTCAGGGTGTTGTGAATTTGGGGATTGATAGCGGAGTTGGGGTAGTTGTTGCTGCATATGGGGTTCTGGGGCTGCAAGTTGAATGCCCTCGTACAAATGTTGGCCATAGGACCTCGGGTGGACGGGGTAATAGCATGGATCCCCTTGCTTCAAAAAATTTTGGTTGGCCAATCTTTCTGGGGAGGCCAGTGGTGGATTTTGTTATGTAGGAGGGGGGATTTGCAAAGGTGGAGAGGGAGGAGGCTGAGTATGATACAGACGTGGGGCAGAGGGACCCCCATGACAAATTGGGGTTTTTTGGATTTGAACATGGGAAGGGCAATCTGTTGATTTGGTAGCAAATTTCCGTGCTGGTCCCGGGGAAAAACGATCCCACCAGTATGAGAAGGACGGGGCATTTGAGTTGTAGACCCGCTTACGTAAGTATTTTGAGAATTTTGCAAATTTTGAAAATTTTCCCCAGAATAGACGGGTTGGGGTAGATACGTAGATAGGGGGGGTATGGGGTCCCCTCCAGTTCGGACCATGACCACAGAATTTTGGCTGTATGCAGAATCATACACAGAGATCCTGCTTCGGAATCACCCGAATCAAGGGCCTGAGATTGCGCCATGGACAACGTTTCCCCCACAGGGGGCTGTTGTTCCGGCAGCCCAAAGACTACTGCCCGATTTTGCTTATCCTGAGTTTCAAGCAAATCTGACATTTCTTCTTCACGAACCTCCTGAATAGACGGTGGCGGCGGTTTGGCTTCGAGAGTAGAGACACGGTTCAAAAGTTCAGATATCTGGTTCTCCATCAGGAGAATCCGATCACTGGTCGAAGCAGGATTGGCATCAGGCTGAGTGGGATGAGTGATCAATCGTCGCAGTTTGCCTTGCAGCTAGGGCATGTATAAAAGAGCACAGTAAGAATTTCAGTATCCTGGATTTTCTTAAGGTGCTGGTATCGCTTTGTGTAAATTTGACCCTATAGGCTTTAATTCTTTATGAAAGTGGATGAAACTTTCCAAATATACTATTTCGGTGCTCTTTAACATTCTGGGACCAGTCCCGCATTTTTAGGTGCAAAGATAAGAAATTTTTGGTTTTTGCCATTATTCTCTCAGCACATAGTCGAGATACCAGATTGGTTGGTATGGCTGGAAAGAGGGCACAAAAATGAACATTTTTGCTTTTACAACTTTTGAGCTATTTCTATTGGTTAAGGCAGTATAAGCAAAAAACGATTTTTGGGGTACAAAAATAGCCGTTTTCGAGAAAATCAGTTTTTTCAAAATTACTGCCAAACCGTACGGACAATTTTGGTTTATTTATACTCGACCGATACACAGTCTCATTGCACATTTAATCAATGCCTATTAGCCGGAGTTTGTTGCTCTAAGCTAGAGATTTGGCCGAAAAACCATTTTGGCAAAACTGCGATTATTTTGTTTTGAGCATCAATTTCTCAAAAACTACCCAATGGATTCGCGTGATTTTTGGCAGAATGAGAATTCGCACAATTGCGGAGGGACATTTTTCTTGGTTTGAGCTAAAACATCTTCAGTTGCGAGAAAACTCAATGCAAATTTGCGAAATTTCGTGTCAACGCACATTTAATGGATTTTCTTGACCGTTAAGACCTGCTGAGCCAAATCCAAAAAAAAGTCCCTCGGCCCACATGTCCTTTATAGGATAGCACAAGAAAAAATTTTGGCCGATTCCTCAGTTTTGAGAAATCGATGTTCAAAATTTTTTGGTCTATATTCACCCTGTCAGATGTCAGTATGTTAGAAAATTTTCGCTATGTTTTGCGGATTTTTACTAGTTTCGTAATCTCATGAGAATCTGCAGATTATAAGCTTTAAAATGACGTATAAAGCTCTTTCTAACTCACAAAATTGCGAAAGTTATGGCGTTTCAAAAAATGCGCACAAAAGCACTGCACAAAACGATACCAGTGTCGAATTATGAAATTCTATATATATAGTTTGTATTATTAAAGATTAGAGGTTCGAGTAAGAGTGTGTAATATGTCTGATCGTTCCCTACTTATTCGCTAACCTACTGACTAAAAGACGACACGACCCTAATTTCTAAGTTGCCACGAATTTACTAGATTTTTAAACAAGAAAAAATATTAAACATCGAAATTATCAAAACAGGAATCCAAACATTTTCAATAACAACGGCAAAATGGGACAAGCACCATAATATTAAACCAAATAAAATATCCAACACAAACCTTTGAAGTTATAGGGGGACTCTCCCACCCGTCCAAATAAGTCCGAGACAAGCCCAGGTGAATAGCAATAGCAAGCGAGCGAAAAGCGACTGGACTAAAAGGATCCCAGATTAAGACTGACTAGATGCGCGCCGAAATTTGGAAGAAAAATGAATTAGCTATGTGCGGCCTTGGACCGTACACACAAGTGTAATTTAGGTTGATTTGCATAAAGTTAGCACTCACTTTTGCATAATTTTGAATGAAATCAAGGAAATATTCTACACCAGCACCTTAAACGTGGCTTCTTTAATACCAGCACCAATAATTCTTTAATACCACGCAATGACTAGGCAATTGGCAGATATCACAGACCACTTTGAAATCCCGTTCGGCAATTTTCGTAGACCGGCATCGGCATTCCTCAGCATGACATGAATCTGCCATAATAATTCAGTTCTAGTTCACTTAGAACTGAATCAAATGGGTTAAAGGTAAATTTTCAAGCAAGTCCAAATTTTTGTCTTGAAGTGTTTATTATTGCGAGAAACACACGTTTTTAATTGTACTATGGACTTTCTGACTCAATAGTGACCTTATTTTAGATTAGGAAACATGCTAGCAATCAAATTTTCGAGTTTAGAACTACTGTCCAATGATGAAATTACTTCATGATTGAATGTTCTTTGGCATTAGAAACAGCTGAAAATGCGATTTTTGGCATAAAAATAGAAAAAATTTTTGGGGGGAGGGTTGGGGGGGGTCGCCAGAGGGGGCCCCCCCAGAAAATGTTGGGGGGGGGGGTCGCCAGAGGGGGGGCCCCCAGAAAATGTTGGGGAGGCCTCCCCCACCCCAAATCTCCGTTACACCTATGGAGGGCTCCCCCCTCTCTCCCCTCCCCCACTTTTTTCGCCTAGAAAAAGCCCAGTAAACTGGGCTAAAAGTGCTAAAAATACAGTATAAACAGGCCTGTTTTCCACATATACTGCTATAACTAAGCTTAAAAGTGCTCAAAAAATTAGTGTTAGCACCAAAGAAGACGATTTTTGACCAAAAATATCTAAGGTACTACTTTATTTGAAAGCTATTTCCAAATTTAAATGAAGGGAAGTGGATGATTGAATGAACTAATACATATGTATATATACCTAACGGTTAGGGATCGACCGGAACTCCAAAAAACCGGAACCGGAACCGGAACCGGAACTGGCTTTAAAAAACCGGAACCGGAACCGGAACCGGAACCGGAACCAGCTCTTTAACACTACAAAAATCGAAAATTTTTTCTGACGTTTTGGACAATTTTTTCACGATTTTTCGCTTTTTTGTAGTTACTACAACATTGTAATGGCTTTCTAAAATAATATTTTCTATATTATATATTTCAATGCACGAATACGAAACTTGCAATTTATTAAGAGAATTTTGTCTTATTATATAGTTAAACTTTATATAAATCACTATAAATTTAAAACATTCGTATATATACACGGTATGAATAAATTATGAACATATTGTCTATATATGTTTATGATTATTCGAGCACATGCTCGACACAAATGGTTATATTTTATCTACTTTATTACATCGAATTTCGATGAATGACTTAATTGAATGCAATTTGACTTCTAAAGGAAATTTACTGGCAGGCGAATAAAATTAATTTCTTAGTTAAACTGAATATTAAATTAATTGAAATAAATTGGTAGAAATTGATTCCACGAAATGCCTGCGAGCGAGTTTTCGGCAAAATAAGCCAGAAACATGTTTAGTTTTTATCAGTTACCTGACAATTTCCAGTCATAATTAGAAATTATATACGACTTTACTAGAGCTCCAAGAAAAGTTTCAGCATTTTCAAAACACAAAATGTACAAAAATTGTCGCGAATATAACGAGCTTTTATTCTCTTTGTAGTCAATAGATAAATTAAAATAATTTTTCTGAAAATTACTGTTCCCGTAATTACTATAAGATTTGGCTGTATCTGGCTATGAATTTAGATAGCATCAGCTTCGAAAATTGGACTTGTTTGGAAAATCTTATATAATAAAATAATTTCTTCTAGCGGCATTTCTCTTTTTTGGCTAGTTTCATCTGCATTTTCAAATTTATATAATGACATTTCTTCAAAATAATTAAAAACCCTTCTATTCCATCCATAATTTTTTAATATTTTTGTTGCACTCTGCACTATAGTTATATAGTCAGGGGGGGGGAACATGCCGGAAAAGAGGGGGAAAAAAAAACACGGTCGCCTGCTCCCCAACCATAGCAGTTGCAGCTGCCTAGTATAGCCCATTAGAAAGAGCAAGTCTAGAAGTATACCCTACAGTACCAGATTGGTTTCTGAGTTCGAATCTGTAAGCACAGTACTTGACCAAAGTTGACCTCCCAAAATGGGCCAAAATGCTAAGGATTTTCGAAAGTTTGCAAGTATATATCTAACCAACTATCCAACTTTGGCTACTATAAATTGGCATGCGGGCATAATTTGACTTGCTCTATCACATGGCAATAGTGGTTTTCCCCTGCGTCAACCCAGTAAAAAAATTTGGACCATGTTTTTTCCCCCACATGGGGTCCACTAGAGCGGGGAAAAAAAACATGGTGACCAAATTTTCAAATTTTTGCGTATGCTTCAGGAAGGCGTAACTAATGCTTCTATATGAAAGAGAATGCTTTAAAACCATTAAAAACCTCAAAATATGCCAACTTTGGGCATTGTTGAAGCTTCTAGCTCGAAAATTTGATTTGCAGCATCAACATGCTAGGTTTCATAAGTTTCAATGGTAAAAATGAAAATTTTCAAAAAACTTAAAAAACGGTGGGATATTGCAATTTTTAACACAACTAACTTATTTCTACCGATATTCTGCATATTATGGCCAGTTCCCAGCAGGTTTCATGCCCAAACTGGTTAGATACAGCGGATTTGGCATTTTGACCAAAAAGTCGGTTTTTAAGCTTTCTGTGAGGTTGGAATGGTGCCTAGGTAGTTTTGCACGCTGAAAACAGCTGAAACAACGCTTTTAAAGCACCCTAAATGGTTGGTTGGTAGAAATCCGGGCCATGTTTTTTTTCCCCGCACCATGTTTTTTTTCCCCGATTTGCGGGTAAAAAAAACATGGACAAATCCTGTTATCGCCAAAGCTGAGAGAGGTATAAGAGAAGTTTGAATATACGATTGGATAGGTATTTGCCCACGGTACGTAACGGTATACTCAAACCGATCCAAATCCAAACGAAGAAAAAGTTGGAGGCTTGCTTCCCTATTTGTGTTCCCCCCCCCCTGACTATATACAAAACAAACAGCAAAAAGCTTATTGCCTGCTATTTAAACAATAGTTGAGCTAAAACTGACATATAATTATGCAACATTGCACTAATCTTTGAAATAGCATAGGTCTACGCCAAAGCTTCAATATATTCCAATTTAGCAAAATTAATAATTTTAAAGTATCTATCAAAAAGCTAATAGCAATCGAATCGGCGGGCTTGTGCTCTATTTTGAATTTCTAAATTATATATAAGTGCGTAATATTTTGATCATATACGTAATTAATATTCATAATAATAAATTAACGATAAGGTACTAGATCATTATTAATAAATCTAAACATTCTAAGTTGAGTATATAATGCAATAGCGCCGCAGGCGAAAATTTTTGAGAAAATAATATTCTGCTTACCAGAGATTCGCAATTTTTTCAATGTGTTAAAAGAAATTTTACAAAATTTTTGAAAATTCTGGTAAAATTTCACTTTTGATAATACGCTAAAATTGGTTCCGGTTCCGGTACGTTTTCAAAAACCGGAACCGGAACCGGAACCGGAACCAAAAAGTACCGGAACCGGAACCGGAACCGGAATTCCGGTCGATCCCTACTAACGGTGGATTCTTAAGTACAGATAAAGTGAATCCACTAGCGTAGATATATACGGGGGGGCGGCCACCCTTCCTGAAATGTTTTTGCCCACCTGTAAAAAATTGGGCACACGAAAAATTTAGTGCGGGCGTTTAAATTTATATATATATTAGAATCAGGAACAAATTGTACAGCAATGCATCAGATTAGCTAAAAATTAATGCATTTTCTGCACCATTAAAAAATGTTCGCACCGTCGGCGCGAATTTTGGCTATTTGAATTTAATTAAGTTATTATTTTTCATGTCTGTTAAATGTTTGCATAGTTGCCTGGGCTTATTGAATAATTCCAGGGATTTTTTCTTGTGGGGGGGCTCCTGGGGGTCCGCCTAAAAGACCGAGGGGCAAGGAATTTTTGGGGAGGGTGAAAATTTTTCGAAAAATATGCTAACAATAGCGCTATTTTTCTGGCATATACTATAAAAGTTGATTTTTATAGAGGTCGGGGGAAAAAACCAAGGTAGTCACTTTTTGGACTCTGCAGAACTACCCAGTGGAGCAATCCGGCTATAAATTATTTTCTTATCAAGCCCTGTCTAGACTGTCATTTTGGTATATAAATCGCCTCTCTAGGTCCTGTCGTTAATTAGTAATTAACGGTTAATTAGCCGGGGTAAAAAAAACCAATGGCGGGAAAAAAACCAACCGATGGGAAAAAAAACCAACCCCAGTATTCGGTCAGGGTAACTCATATTAGCGATTTTATGCATGCGACAGGTAAAATCGGCGTCGCTGACTTTATATCTGCAGTTATTTTTGCGATATTCCTTATTATAAGTGAGAAAATCAAACATCAAAATTTGCAGCATCAACTGGCTAGGTTTCAAATGGACGATTTAACTGTGGTAAATGATAGAGGAAAATTAGAAAGTATTAAATCTGATGTATATCCTCCTTCCTTATTGTTAGTACGTCAAAATGAAAATAGCTCTTCTGCGGAAGTATTAGATATTGATATCGCAATTAAAAATAAAAAATTTATTTTTAAACCTTATGATAAAACAGAAACTTTCAATTTTAATACTATTAAGTTTCCGCATATTCAAGGTAATTTCTCAACTGAACGTGCTTATATATATAACTTAGAAATGAATTACAAAGATTATGGAAATTATCTGAAAATGTAACTTTTTGGAATACTGCTGTTCATAGCTTGTCTAAAAAACTGCGTGTGCGAGGATATTCTATAAATAAACTAAATAATCAAATTAGAATTTTTAGTCAAAAAATTGAAGATAAAAATCTGTCTCAATCAATTCAAAAACTAACCTTTTAATAAAATTAATTCTATTAAACCAAGTTTTTACTTGTTTTATGTATAGTCCTAACATCACACATGGAATGTATATATCTGCCCAGTTTCCCCATGCCAGGTGCGTACCTGGTGAGGCTGGGCGATGAGACGCATGGGGCTATGAGCACTCATCTTTAAGATATATACTATACAATCCATGTATCACAATATACTTAACTATAACCTAACTTAACC
>JASAND010029825.1:0-14160 GCA_030248195.1 Trissonchulus latispiculum | reverse complement strand
AGCTAACGTCTTGTGGGCTAATGCTTAAGCTTGTATGTTCATTAAGCAATTTCAAAAGAATAGCTTTCGGGAAGATGTTTCTTTTGTGGCCTGAACTAAAATCAGACCAAAAAATCTTGGAACCGAACTGTAAGCACTTGTCCTGAGTTAACCTTTGAAGTTAGTCTATATAAAGTATATATTTTTAGAAACCTCAGCAGGAGAATCCGGTAAAACCGTCATATCCGGTCTATATTAGGTTACCGGATACTAAATCAATAAGAACGCTTTAGATTCGGAAAGAGAATGCTAATTAATTCATAGTCTACTATATTGGTCCTTGGCCCAAGACATTTTCGAAAATCCGGTGACATCCGGTCCATGTCAGGTAGCCGGATGTCTAGGTCACAAATGATGTACAGCAAGATGGGTAGGTCGTACAGTTTCGCTGATTGCATGTTTGTATTCAGCGGGTCGAGATTAGTCTGTATACACAATTTTGACCGAGTTGGACTAAAATTGCGTGATCTACAATGGTCGTATCCGGATCGAAAAAACCTGAAAAATCGGTTTTTTTTTCGGTCTGGTGCTCGGAATCGCGGATAAAAATGTTTGTTTTTGGCACAATGAATATTTGGGAGGGTACTCTCATTTTACCGGTGTCAAAGTAATCGAATATCTGGTCGATTTCCGGTTCTGAGCTTTGAAATTTGAGATTTCATGGGCTATTATCTCAGTATCCGGTTGGTCCGGAAATCAAATTATTTCATTAAAATGATATTTTGTCTATCCCTAACAAGCATCAAACCTTAAATTACTTCATATCTGCAGTAATATTTGAATGAATGTAATGGCGTGAAGTTGTTGTCAGTGGTTAGGTGTGTGCGGTATCTTGGGTTGTGGTTGGATAGGCTTACCTGGAAGCGTCACGTGGATTTTTTTTAGCACGGCGTGGAAAAACAAGACTTAACCTGGTTAAGATATTAAGTGGGAGCAATTGGGGAGCCGACAGAGAAGTGCTCAAGCAGACCTACCTTACCTGCGTTAGGCCCATTTTGGAATATGGACAAGGATTGTGGTCTACCGCTTCGCCAACCGTCGTGTCCGCTGTGGACAAGACGCAGAATGAAGCATTACGGGTCATCATAGGAGGCCTTAACTCCACTCCAGTGGAGTTAATGGAGATTGACACCCGAATACCACCACTAAAGGCACGTCGAGATGTGGCTATTTGTAAGGACGAAGCGGGAGTTGTTCCGGCATTTTCTGGTTTGCGAGATATATACCAACAGCAGAAGAGATGGAGACTGCAGGGTCAAAGCAGAGCTCGATTAGCCCTTCTCTTAATCCAGAAATACCCAAAGTGGACTCCAGCATCATTAGATGAAGCAACTCATTCGACTTTGGGTGCCGAACATCTTTGGAGTGTGGATGCATCTCTCCTCCAGCATGGAGGCATGAGAAATTCGGCAGAAAAGAAAACAAAAGCGCTGGATTAGCCATCGTCCATGGCTACAAGTCATCTGAAAAGTCGTTAGTCTTTACTGATGGATCTTTTTGTGTCCGTGTATCAAGTGGCCATTTGATATTTGTGTTCGCCAAAAATCAAAACTCAATCTAAATTTGTTGATTTTTGATTTTTATTCCAGTAACAAAACAAATAATCAAACTGCGCAGTTTTGATTTTTGATATTTTGCAGCTTTCAAAATCAAAAATCAAGCTGTATTCTGATTGGCTGGTACTTCTCAACTCTTGCTGGCTGTTTTAAACGTCACGTGAGTTTGATAAGTCGTAATGCTGCATGCTGATTGGCTCAGATTTATTGCGAAAATAGCGCTCTTATTAGCTATTTTAAAAATCACGGTATTTTGTGGGTCCAGTACAAAAAGCGGAAAAGGACTGGAAACGGACTGAGCAAAAAGGTATATATAAAAAGCGGACTTGTCGCGGACTCTCCGAGAATGGTATAAAATGGGGACTGTATTGATTGGCTAATCGGGAAAAAGCTGACATACAGTATAAAAAGCGGACTCACATCTAAACAACCAATGGAGCTGATCTAAGTCCTTTAAAAGTCATCAAAAGCATTTTCCGGGGCAGTCTATGAAATGAAACGAAAACGGAGTCAGCGTGCAAACAACGAAAATAAAAGCTGAAAATAGGTTTAAATGTGATTTAGGAAGTGGAATTACGCCTAGTTTAAGGATTATAAGATGGCATACAAAAGCTTATTCTAAAAACTTTAATATTTAATTTAATTGTCTTATACTAATTAATTTTAATGATTTATTTTTATACTAGACAAATCATTATATTTATTGTTTTATAAATACGTATATTTATTTATTTCGTTGACTTTCGTTTCGTTTTCTGTGCCTGCTTCTATTATTAGTGTCTTATCCCAACTGCCCTTTCATGGGCAACCATTACCAAATAAAATCTTAAAATCACGTCATCCAATTCTGTATGCAAAGTTCCGTGGCTTCCTGAATCAATTTTAGCAATATAAACTTTCGTAGGGTCGGACAAAAATTAGAAAGTAACACATATGTGATTGGTTGCCCTTAAAAGGGCAGTTGGGATCAACTTTCCATAACCGATGTAATTGATAGCCTGTCCTGAAGAATTCTGGGGTCTTTTCGAGAGTACCCCCCGTGGCCACAGGTCGCAAAACATGTATGTCAAAAATATGTCTTTCAACGTGCTAATTATAAAAATACTAAAATTTAAAATTTTTTAAATTTTATTTTTTCTACTAATTAGGAATACGCTGATCATTTTTTCCTCCTGGACCAATCTCCTGAAGTGAATCCATGAGGTTATGCGGCTAGAACAAATTCTTTGAGAAATGGTTGCCCTTAAAAGGGCAGTTGGGATAAGTGAAAGTTGGCCGCACAACCTTATGGGTTCGCTTGTGGAGGTTAGTCCAAGACGGAAGAATGATCAGCGCAGACGAATTAGTGGAAAAAATTAAAATTTAAAAGAAATTAAAATTTTTGTAATTTTAGAAACCATCATTGTGAAAAACATACCAAAACTAAATTTCAACTCAATCGGTAAAGTCTTGCGACCTGTGACCACTCAGGAGGGGGAGGTGTTATCTGGAAAAAACCTGAAGCTTGTGATCAAGTTATAGCTTTTCTGGGGTAGGCCTTGATTCACTTGATTCACAGCAAAAAGCAGATTCAAAAATGGCTGTCCCTAAAACATAGCCGGAGATAGATATTGAGAATATTTTTGTTTTAACGACTGTACCCTGCGCAAAAGTTAAGAGTAATTGTCAGTGCATACACTTTCTGTGTTGAACAACCGAAAAACCGTCATCAAAATTCTACTACGCACTAAAAATAAGTAGGTCCGCTAAATTCTAACCCAGTCCGCTTAATAAGGTAAGTCCGCTTTTTATACCGTATTTCCGCATTTATTCCGCATTTTATACCGCAAGTCCGCTTTTTCAGTCTTCTTGTTATACCCCCAGTCCGCTTCCCTTCCGCGTCCGCTTTTTGTACTGGCCCTATTTTGTGTCGAACTGCTGCGTGTTATTGAAGTTGCTTCAGCTCTGCTGCATTAAAACGAACGGTATAAATGGAATTATGAATTATGAATTGGTTTCCGGGTTTATCTAAAAAGTAAAAACGAATCACAAAGCTTTTACAATATTTTATAAATGTCTTAGAAGTATGTTAATAAACAAATTTTTGTGGGTATGTTTTGATTACTAAATCATTATCCCAACAGCCCGTTCTTGGGGTAACCATTTCCCAGGCAAAATCTTAAAATAAAACAATCGAACTGTGACCTCTGTTTACGACGTTGCTGGAATCAGGGGTTCCGGAGGGTTGAAAGGTGTAGCGCTGCTACTGGAGGAAAGCTGCAAGATGGCCATTAGATCAGATTTAATACAGTAATACAGATAAACAGTCACAATAGTCCGCAGAAGCAATAATGATATCGTCGATTCCACATGTTCAGCAACCGGCAGCAATAACGAATAACCTGAATCAAATGGGTTAAAACCGGCTACCCGTAGCTCATTGATAGTTTAAAAAGGCAATGGCCAAAGGCCTGAGGTGCTGTGATCAGCCAGGGAGCCCAATGGCTCAAGCACTGAGCACAGCACATTCGCAATAGCAGTTTTGGAAGAGCTACGAGTAGCAGGCTTAACCCTGCTTTCTCATCCACGGCTACAACCTCTCACACAAACAAACTAGACTGAAATGTTCATAGACTGAAATACCCAAATTAGACAGACGTAGTCCTATTTACAGAATAATGTGTACAGCATTAAGCGTTAGTCGGTGAAGGGGAACATTGGTGTTTTGAATACAAGATTTATTAGCTTAGACCGGGGAAACTATGATTTCTTTAGTTTCTTAATAAGTTCAGATCTGCCTAGTGTTTTAATTTGTTCGAAAGTATAAACAAATCTGATTAGTGCCCCCTCCTCTCTAGAACTAGACACCTCTTTAGAGTTCTATCTGAGATAATTCAGCTCTATTTTCAATGAGACCTAATTTGGATGTCCAGTTAGAAATTCTATCCAACTGAGTGACCCAGACATTAGTCATTAGAAATGCAAGAGATGGGAATGAATTTTCAGACACCAATTATTAAAATTGAAACTGGAATTGCCCAGAAAATCTAGATCATTAGAGCCTGAATAGAAGGCCTACTAAGTAGAAAAGAGGGGGCCAAGCTTTACACCCAATGTAGCGCTGCTACTGGAGGAAAGCTGCAAGATGGCCATTAGATCAGATTTAATACAGTAATACAGATAAACAGTCACAATAGTCCGCAGAAGCAATAATGATATCGTCGATTCCACATGTTCAGCAACCGGCAGCAATAACGAATAACCTGAATCAAATGGGTTAAAACCGGCTACCCGTAGCTCATTGATAGTTTAAAAAGGCAATGGCCAAAGGCCTGAGGTGCTGTGATCAGCCAGGGAGCCCAATGGCTCAAGCACTGAGCACAGCACATTCGCAATAGCAGTTTTGGAAGAGCTACGAGTAGCAGGCTTAACCCTGCTTTCTCATCCACGGCTACAACCTCTCACACAAACAAACTAGACTGAAATGTTCATAGACTGAAATACCCAAATTAGACAGACGTAGTCCTATTTACAGAATAATGTGTACAGCATTAAGCGTTAGTCGGTGAAGGGGAACATTGGTGTTTTGAATACAAGATTTATTAGCTTAGACCGGGGAAACTATGATTTCTTTAGTTTCTTAATAAGTTCAGATCTGCCTAGTGTTTTAATTTGTTCGAAAGTATAAACAAATCTGATTAGTGCCCCCTCCTCTCTAGAACTAGACACCTCTTTAGAGTTCTATCTGAGATAATTCAGCTCTATTTTCAATGAGACCTAATTTGGATGTCCAGTTAGAAATTCTATCCAACTGAGTGACCCAGACATTAGTCATTAGAAATGCAAGAGATGGGAATGAATTTTCAGACACCAATTATTAAAATTGAAACTGGAATTGCCCAGAAAATCTAGATCATTAGAGCCTGAATAGAAGGCCTACTAAGTAGAAAAGAGGGGGCCAAGCTTTACACCTGCTCCGGCCGAGGTTCGACGCCCCGGCGAACAAGCGACTGCGGTCAGCACGTGAAGGCAACAAACACAAACAAACAAACAAACAAACAAACAAACAAACGAAGCAAAACGAGATGTAGCAGAAGGTTAAATAGAGTGTGCATGAGTGAGGATAATGTCAAGCATCTGCTGGGCTCCCTTAGAATTGATATGCAGATCATGTTTGGGAGGCCCACGGTTCTGTGGGTACCGAGTTTTGAACAAAGAACGATCGTTGAATTGAGAGTGCAATTTAAGCAGTGTAATAGAGGCTCCGCGTCGGTTGTGCTCCTCAATCAGTTGGGGGAGACCTCGATTAACTTTAACTACTGCCTGCTGAATGCGACTACGGTGATTCGGGCCAGCTGCATGGCAGTCGTTGAAACGAGGGATAATTTCACCCACTACTAATTTAGTGGAAGTGGACTGGGAATACTGTCGCATTCCTCTGAAAAACTGGAGCAAAACCTTAGTATGTTTGACGGGTTCTGTGGCACCATCTCGTGCAATGTGGGTACGACTGCGTGGCAGATTGTTAGTACCACCGATAACAAAACAGACCTCATACAGATCATGGCAGACAGCCGCTGCCAACTTAAACAGAAATTGAATTTTTGCGCCTGGAACGAAAATAGTCTGAATGTCCGGGTGAGGGGGAATCTCGCGCCCTTGGGAATCCATCACCACCAAAATCTTAGGGTACCTACGGGCACCCGACAAAACGTCCCTCACTTTCATGAGGAGATGGCCCATGGCATTACGGCCTGGCACATGTCGGCCGCGCCAAGACAGGAAATCAGTTTTCGACAAACCGGCGCACCAATACTTATCCCTTGTGGCCTCAAAAAGCGTTTTAGTACCGGTTGCCAAAAGCGATCGGCCCAACCGTTCGTTTTGCCGAAACTTGCGGAACAGCAAGCCTTCCAAAATAAATAACCGAATGGAGTGCCACTTCTGCAGGTTCTGCTTCACTGAACGACCCAGAATCTGGCACCTGCGTGCATCTGCGGCACATTCGAGAATGCGGCTCTGCTGCTCATCATCCTCAAACAGACAAGCCCGAACATACTGGTAGGCCTGTTCTACACTGGTCAAAGCAGCACCCAGAACGGTGATGGCAACAGCAAACATATTGGAGAAGGCATCCTGTGGCCCTTGGAAGGCGACTAGTGACGACAAATTAAGCATCTAAAAGCAAAGAAAGAAAAGTAAGTAATAGAAGTGCAACCAAAAGTAATGCGCTAGAGCAAATTAATCAAGCAAAAAAAGGTTCAAGCAGACTAAGCTATTGAAATGAACTTTTTCCTATTACGTAAGCCCTAATCACTAAAAATACAAGCTACAGGATTATTTATTGGGTAGATTCACTTGACTATGTACAGGCTACACATGCAATACCAATAACATAAGATAAGACGAAGGATAAAATAACAATAAAGGACAAGGATAAACGAAGGACACAATAAATAACAATAACAAGGAAAGCAAGCTGTTAAGTACTGAGTGACTTTCGAAGAGAACAAGATTGATTTATAGTGAGTCTACTTTGTTTTCTGACATCATCGAGCCCAGCGGCTACAAGCACTGCCAGGCAACAAAGGAGACATCTTTTAAGGTACTACGCCGAAAATGGTAACAGTAGCATTACAAAACAGCAAGCTTTACAAAATAAATAAAACAAACAGTATGAAAAGCAGTACAGAATCAGAATTCTTCTTCGGAAATTTCGCTCCCTGAGTGAGCACCAGTGCTTGCAGGACCTGGACCAGGGAGATGGGCAAGATACGGATCTGGCTGAGGCAGCACCTTGTTTTTGTGGACAATGAAGGGGCCAGTATCAGGATTCGCGACGGGAACCAATTCCAAATCCGGTCCTTTTACTCCAATCACACGATATCCGTCAATCCACTTGCTTCGAAGCTTCTGCCGGGGGCCGGGGGGTCGTCGGAGGAGAACTCTATCCCCAACTTGAATGGGTTGAGATCTGGCATGGTGATCATAATGTTCGGAATATTTCCGCTGTGCTTTCAGGATGTTGTCCAAAGCTAACCGCCAAGCGTCACGAAGTGTGCTTGTCAACGTGATCAGGTAATTATCCGTCCCAACGAATCTTGCAGTTCCAGGGTTATAATGGTCAGAAGGAAGTCTAGGATCACGTCCAAACAGCAAGAAATAGGGACTGAAGCCAGTGGACTCGTGCGTAGACGAGCGGTACGCGAAGAGGACAGGGTTCAGATACATTTCCCATTCATTGTCGTGGTCGATCAATTTAGAGACCATGTCCACCAAAGTTCGGTTAAAACGCTCCGTGAGCCCATTACACTGGGGATGGTATGCCGTAGTTTGGTGGCTCCGAAACGAAATTCTGGATTAAACACGCGAAGCAGGTTGAGAGACTGTCCGGTCATTGAGGCAATGTGTGGAGTGTTGTCCCTTGACAGGGCAACATAAGGCAGTGCAGCAAAATGTTTCCAATAGATGTCTTCTCGAAGAAGAGTAATCGAAGCGCCAGTGTCGATGAGCGCAGGTACTTGAATCCCCTGTAGGATAGCGATGATGGTCATAGAAGGATAGGGGTCCAGAATGAAGACACCACGTTTTCTTGCCGTAGGAGGGAACCATAGAGTCAGGAATAAAGAAAGCTGAAACACGGCTGACAACAAGGATAGACAAGGTTGAGTAGAAGATAGCAGAAGACATGCTGTGAAGAACAGACTCATCATGGGAAAGTAGAATCTGGGAGGTGAGTCTGGTCCATGTGAGCGCGCGCGACGGTTTCGAGCTCGAGAAGGACGGACTGGTTCCAGTTCGATCAATTCTCCTGTGTCTTCAGAATTTGACGCACCTTGAGCAGTGTTGGTCGTGGTGGCAGCTCTGCGACGAAAGCGAAATGTTGGTAGTGCCTTCCTGTTGTGGCCCAGCGGCCTTTTCCGGCGACAGCACCAACAAATCAAAAGCAGAAGCATTACTGCTATCACGATTGCAACAAGTACATATAGAAATCCAACGTGGACGCGTCCAGGTAGTCCCATAGCAAGAAAGTCCCACTCTCTGTGCAGGACCATTTGGGTGTATTCTTCAGCAGATTTCATAGCGGTTTTAGCAGCATCCAAATTTGTCCAATCTACAGGAGGAATTATGTCAAATTGAGAAAGGTTTAAAGGTTCCGATAAACCCAGAACCACGTTGACAATCTGAGTATCGCGCAAAGTATTCGTAGCGATTCTGGTGCCGATGGTTACTAGCGAATAACTGCGGTGTTCGAGCCATAACACGCCATGAGAAGGAACAGAAATGCGCTGACCAACCGACTGGTGTGAGGCACCCATATCGGTAGACAATAGTGCAAATGATTCGTTTGATCGAACCAACAGACCACTGGTAGTTACTTGAACATCGGTGTCGTTTACGGCTGCCTTCAACTGAAAATGGGGACAGTGTTCCTGGGCCACTTGAGGGTCATTCTGGTGCAGCTGACTGAGGCAGTCGTTCACGGGTTTGTCCACAGCTGTGACTCCTTCCGGAGGACAGATCCAGAGGGCTGGCCTTTGTTTGCAGGAGGATTGTACAAGGCTATTGTACTGAGGGGGAATCCTGGTGTAGAAAATCCAGGGGGAATGACAAGAGACGGCAGGGGGATTCGAACGAGCATTTTCTTGTTGTTAGCCAGCCATCCAACGTTATATACCTGATATATGGGATGGACATTGCTTAGCGTGATAATTGGAACTTCAAGCAGGAACGCGTACGTAAGCGTTTCGAGATCTACGCGCACAGGGTAAAGATTAGCCAGCTGGTACACGAGCGACGGTTCACGTGCCAGCAGAGTTCCGTCGAATTCCTTTACATGCGAAAGCAATTCCCTTGCTTTTGTGACAGTCATCAAATCAGGAGTGAGCTCTCCAGTTGTTGCAGAGTGTACCACAGCATTGACCAAATCCATTAAGGCAGTTCGCACAACGTGTACAGTCAAAGTGCTTTCAACGTCTGATACTGAGACCTGCGTAGCACAATCCAGACGTTCTAGTGCTTCATGTAGTTCGCTAACAGACTGATGAACAAAAGTATACAACTTCTTGTTAGCTACTTCGATTTCCTGCAGGGCTTGTGTACGGTAATAGCCCTGGTCTGCTAACATTTGCACCGCCTGATGCAACGCTCCAACCTCGTTCGACAATTTACCAAGATATATACTATTAGCAATGCCGAGGCCTGCACCTCCAAGGCCCAGTAGTCCAGCTGCCAGAAGTCCTAGTTGACGCTTTTGGCGATTGGGATCGGACGGTTCGTCCGCTGGCTCTGGATGACAAAGAGTCTGTTGCCTGGCACAGATAGACTTTACCAATTCAGCATAATATGATGTATCCAGCAGCCCCGAATAAGCAGAAGCGGTGGCTTCAATGGCAGACCGCAATTTATGATAGATGGGGTGTAGGTGACATTGCGGGTTTGTGCGGTAATCACCGTCAGCCCTACGTCGGGCCCCAAGCAGGTGCGTAATATTTGTATGGACAATGACGGGAAAGTACCGCACGCTGTCGGGTACCAACACCAAGCCAGCTGGTTCCAGCACAAGGCCAACGCCTGTATGAACCACGGTGCCAATACGGCGCAGTTCGCCTGCAAGGAAATCTGGTGCGGGTCCCGTCCGATCGGATGCGAGAGCAGTGGGTAAGCCGCACAGACTTAGAAACAGGATCAGCGTGATTGATAACGAACGCCAGCTCAGCCCGTAACTCACCTTAGGGGACGCAGGAATAGCTTTTGCCGATTGTCCAGTAGAGGCGTTGATTGTGGTTTGGGTGCCAACATCAGAACACTGAACACTTGCAGGGGACTGAACATTACGCTGAGCAGCGGCTGCTGCACGCAGATCCTCACGCTCCTGTAGGCGTCGCACCTGTTCTCGGAGCGTCTCCAGCTCATCTGATATAGGTGCTGCACGTGGCGAAGCATCGGCCCGCGGCGGCATGCAAGGCCCAGCAAAAGCCACTGGAGCACCGGCATGTGTCTGTGTATCTGGCATCTGCTGCACTGGCTGCTGCTGCCATGCGCCAGGTACGAAAGCTTGCGGAACCTGAGCTCCCGAATGTGGTTCAGCAGCCGGCCATTCCGACTCGTATTCCTGCGGACCATAATATGCATGAGTACCACGTGACAGTTGACTCGCAGGCCCTCGGCCTTGTCGCCTGTCGGTAGCATTGAATCGTGGCCCACGAGGAGTGTCGGAAGTGCGTCGGTTTCGGTGTGGACAATTGCTGCGAATGTGGCCAAGCTGACCGCATTCATAGCAGCGTGGTCCACTGTCTGTCCGCCCGGATGGAGTACGGATCTGCCCCTGATGACGCATATTCTGTTGAGGCTGTGTGCCTTCTCGCAGCAATTGCACTAACCTAGTCTCCAGATTCTGTAAATCAGCTTGCGTAACTGCAGGAAGTCCGCTTTGATTGGTTGAGGCGGCTGGCTGCACCGCCGCGGCTGCATGGTGCCTTACCTGCTGATCATCCCAGCGATTGCGACGGAACCCAGACCTGTCATTCTGATCCCGTCGCCGGTGATTGTCCGAACGACGATGGCTGCCGTAGCCGTGGTGAGAGTAGCCTCGACTGCCTGCTCCTCGATCAAGCCAGGGTGCAGTATTGTACAGAAAATGATCCCTGGCTTCCTGCGCACGAGCCCTTGACACCGCTTCATCAAAGGTGGGAGGCTCTTGTGGCGAGGTAACAAACTGAAACAAACGTGGCAGCAACCCTCTAATAAAATGCTTACGCTTAAGGGTATCTTGGGCTGCAGCGTCTAAGCCGTGAAAGGCTTCGCCAACAAGGCGCTGAATGTCAAAAGCGTAATCACTTACCGGTTCCACCTCTGCTTGCTTGCGATTCATCAGCAAATCAGCTGCCAAATCAGCAGTGAAAAGAGTAGAAAACTGTGCTCTGAGAGCTTGCAATAACAGAGAATAATCAGAACGAACATTTTGGTTCAAACCATTGTATACAATTTCAGCTGCGTTTTTGAGATAAGATGGCAAAATATCAGCTTTGCGCGTGGAAGAAGTTATAGCATTTGCCGCTACATAGCGCTCGAATGCACGCAACCACTTTTCGAAATTTTCGCCGGGACGACCATGAAAGGCGCCAGGTGGCAGTCCGATTCCTGTGACTGTGCCCACGACATTTGAACTCAAATTAGACTGTGTACCAGACGTAGAAGTAGCCGGTTGCGCCATTTCAGCTAATGCCTTAGACAGTTTTTAAGATTCTCAAAAAGTTGTCACACAGACTCACAATTCAGAAATGATTTCCCAGAATTAAATGTTTTCAGATCAACTGTTTTGGTAAGTTTGTGGTTACAAAGTTCGTAGCTTCTGCTTAATGCTGTACCAGTAAATTACATACAAAATACAAGCCGTTACCGTTAAATATATACCGTATGTCCAATCTTCTTTCTTCGTCTGGAGGAGATGTTCAGTTACGATAGGCAAAATCAAACAGACAGGCTGACAGTTGGGACAAAAGCTTCAAATAAGACAGGACAGGGTCCAGCAGAATCAGTCCAAAAACATCCAAAGGATCCAAATCTAAATCAGTCCCGGGGCCCTACTCGCAGTGCCACAATGTAGCGCTGCTACTGGAGGAATGCTGCAAGATGGCCATTAGATCAGATTTAATACAGTAATACAGAGAAGCAGTCACAATAATCCGCAGAAGCAATAAATGATATCGTCGATTCCACATGTTCAGCAACCGGCAGCAATAACGAATAACCTGAATCAAATGGGTTAAAACCGGCTACCCGTAGCTCATTGATAGTTTAAAAAGGCAATGGCCAAAGGCCTGAGGTGCTGTGATCAGCCAGGGAGCCCAATGGCTCAAGCACTGAGCACAGCACATTCGCAATAGCAGTTTTGGAAGAGCTACGAGTAGCAGGCTTAACCCTGCTTTCTCATCCAAGGCTACAACCTCTCACACAAACAAACTAGACTGAAATGTTCATAGACTGAAATACCCAAATTAGACAGACGTAGTCCTATTTACAGAATAATGTGTACAGCATTAAGCGTTAGTCGGTGAAGGGGAACATTGGTGTTTTGAATACAAGATTTATTAGCTTAGACCGGGGAAACTATGATTTCTTTAGTTTCTTAATAAGTTCAGATCTGCCTAGTGTTTTAATTTGTTCGAAAGTATAAACAAATCTGATTAGTGCCCCCTCCTCTCTAGAACTAGACACCTCTTTAGAGTTCTATCTGAGATAATTCAGCTCTATTTTCAATGAGACCTAATTTGGATGTCCAGTTAGAAATTCTATCCAACTGAGTGACCCAGACATTAGTCATTAGAAATGCAAGAGATGGGAATGAATTTTCAGACACCAATTATTAAAATTGAAACTGGAATTGCCCAGAAAATCTAGATCATTAGAGCCTGAATAGAAGGCCTACTAAGTAGAAAAGAGGGGGCCAAGCTTTACAAAGATCTTTAATGTTTCAAGAGGTTGCGACATGAACTGAGTAACGTGAACAAGGACACACGGATCCAGCGTTTCAGGCTTCAAACAAAACTTTTTAGTTTATACCTGGAAGATTGTTAGTCTAAATTTGAGAGAAACCAGATGGACTCCTTTTCATTATACCTAGATTAATTTTTTGAAGTTAGCTTACCTATAATAACGTCATAATAACATTTGATGTGTCTGGTAAAATAGGTAATCAACATAGTCATAGTCGTACTGGACAGAATGGCACGAAAAAATTAAGAATCTTTTTTCTGGTACAGATTCTTGAGGCTCTACATGAAAAAATTTTGGTTCGGCATCTCTCTCGCGAAATCGAAAATTTTGCGATATTTGAACCCCCCCGCATCTTTTTCAGGCCTAGAATTCGCAAAACTTGACCAAATGAGCTGAAATTTGATATGGGTATGTTTTCGACCACGCTGGAATATATCGCAAAATTTTTCGATTTCGCGAAATTCGATTTTTTCGGTTCGTAGAGGCTCGGGAACCGAAAAATTTTTTGTCTTTCGATTTTGCTGAAAAGTTGTATTCAAGGGGTTTTCAGGTCACAGAACACGAATTTGAAGTCTGCTTTTCGATTCAGCTTTTCAAAAGCTCAGAATAAGCTAAACTTTTAAGCTTAAAATGTAAGCTTATACTAAGCTAACGAAAAGCCGACCTCCGAAAAACTGACTTCAGATTCGTGTTTGGCGACCCCGAAAACCCCCTGAATACAACTTTTCAGCAAAATCGAAGACAAAAAAAAATTTTCGGTTCTCATTGGGTACTCTACGAATCGAAAAATCGAATCTCACGAAATCGAAAAAATTTTGCGATATTTGAACTCAGCGTGGTCGAAAACGTACCCATATCAAATTTCAGCTCAGCTGGTCAAGTTTTGCGAATTCTAGGCCTGGGGGGTTATCCTGAAAAGATCCTGAGGTCTCTACGTCATGACATGGGCGGAATGCCTCCACGAAAAAGGTTTTGACTGAATGCCGCTTTCTCTTTCTCATTATGGATACGTTTTGGTTTCATAGTTTTAGATAAACCCGGAAACCAATTCATATATATACTCATAATTCCATTTATACAGTTCGTA
>JASAND010029824.1:0-133837 GCA_030248195.1 Trissonchulus latispiculum | reverse complement strand
CCCCCTTGTGTGCGCCCCTGATATATATGTATATATATAGTTGCAGACGCAGAGCTATGCTCACAAATTGGTAAACTGTTACTGAAGAACTTCCAACAGCATCCGTCCGGTCAGTTTCCGCGAATATGGGTTGTTCAGCGAAGCTGGTCCATATTAGTGCGCTTTTAACCTAGTCCTCCTGGCATTTAAAACCTGCCCCTCCCATATTAATGTTTTAAAACCTAGTCCTCTGTCCGCTTAAAACCCAGTATCACCCATATTGCATTTTTCATGCTCCATCGGAGCATTTTTATTCTCGTATATATACAAGCAAGAGTACATAATAACTAAGAGTGTGACAAGCGTCAAACTCTTAGTTATTAGGCTTGAGACATCATCTGCACGATAACGGCTGACCCCCCCCCCACAAATTAGACCCATCACTTCAAAGAAATTTGCACGCTATGTTTGTGTTCTAAAGCTCAAAAACACAACTAGTCAGTTGGTTCAATGTGCGTCTGTTGCGAGCTTCAGCACACAAACATAGCGTGCAAATTTCTTTGAAGTGATGGGTCTAATTTGTGGTGGGGTCAGCCGTTATCGCGCAGATGATGTCTCAAGCCTGATAACTAAGAGCTTGACGCTTGTCACACTCTTAGTTATTATGTACTCTTGATACAAGTAATAAAAATACAAAGCGGCCCTTAGAGACCCGTTCGAGCACCGTGCCAGCTAAATACTCAACGAAACTAGACAAGTTTGGTATCGTTACAATCAGCACGACGAGTACAACAAGTAGCAAAAAAGTTTTGGTCAAAATTTCCAACTTTGAAAATTTTCGATTCCGGGCAAGTTAGGTCCGATTGTTTTTTCCGTGTAAGTCACGCTTGGGGAAGCATTTTTCTTCGAATTCAAAAAGTGAATGTTCCGGGCATTTTGGGCCGTTGAAGTTTGCTTTTTCCGATAGACGGGGACGTGTTAATGTACCTTTTAGACAATTTTTCGCTGCCCTCCCGGTCGGCCACCTTTGCGGCCGGCCAAAGTGGCCTGACGGTCAAAAAAGGTCAATTTTGTGTAACGGCTACAGGGCTTAGGGAACAATCTAGACAGACGCGGTTTCTTGCATGAGAAACATTGGAACGGGTAGCGAGTCATAACCGAGGCGATTTTCGACATCTATCCGGGATCGTTCAGGCGGCCTACCCATGTCTGGCCAAGTAGTCAAGCCAAGTCCCAACTCCACAGAAAATAGGTGTAAATATGCTGTTCTGGGCCTTTTGGTGGGACGCAAATAAAGCTTATCGGCGCCGCTGAACACGATGAGCATAGCCTCAGCACCGGTCGATGAACAGAATCGAAGCTCAAATCCTTCAAAATATCAAGTTTTCAGGAAAGACTGAAACACGGTTTTTTTTTGCGTAAAATACTGCGTATTTACGCAGTCGAGCTTAAAAATACGCAGTCAAAAACAAAAATACGCGCCAAAATACGCAGCTGAAAAATTCGGTAGTAGGAATTTCTAGAGTGCTCTAAATTAATTTCCTGAGACAATTTACCGTAGTTTGGGCTCTGGCTTCTTCTGGGGGGCTTCCGCCCCCAGACCCCCCGCATATCTCTTCGATTCTCCTTCCGTCTACAGTTGATTATACTTTCTGTCTAAGCCCACGTTGTACCATGCGATGCTTTTCTTTCTATTTGATTGGATATAGTGTATAAATTAATATCTTATATATATGTGTTCAACAGTGGCGCACATAGGAAATTTTTTCAGGGGGGGCGGACCTCAAAAAAATTTGGGGGGTCTGGCGGGCTAGCCCACCAGAAGTCCAAACATTTTTAAAAACAAGGTTTGAAAAGCAAAAATAAGCGTAAATTAAGCAAAAAATTTAGTAAATTTTGCGCCGAAGGCGCGAAAATTCTAGAAAATGTAAAAAAAGTTGCTACTGAAAGGTTTAAAACGCTGAAATAAGGGTAAATTAAGTAAAAATGAAGTTAATTTCGCGCCGAAGGCGCGAAAATTTATGAAAATATATGTCCGCGCTGCGCGGCGCTGCGTCAATAAAATTTTTCCTTTACGTCTGGTTTCGGGGGGGGGCGGCCGCCTCCCCCCGCCCCCCCCCCTTATGTGCGCCCCTGGTGTTTAATCAAGGGAACAGTAACTCTATTTGTCTAACCAAATATTGACTTACGTAACTATTAAACAGTTCAATGCAAAGAAGGCAAAGTTTTAAGTGCAAATTTACTCCGAAATTTAAAATTTTCTTCAACTTCTGGGGGCTGCGCCCCCAGACCCCCTGCGTATCTATTTTTCGTCACCTATTCATTCATACGCTTACACCACAGAGAGAGAGCACGCAATTTAAACTCGAGCTAAGATTCTTAAGGTTGTTTAAAACTCTTAAAAACAGCATTAATTCGACGCTAAATACGTTTATAGCTTTTATTACGTTGAGAAGCGATTTTTGTAATTTTACGCAGTCGAAATTAAAAATACGCACTCGAAAACAAAATACGCAAAATTTACGCAGGTCCGATTTTCAAAAAACCCTGGACTGAAACTAGTTTCAGTCCGAGTTTCAGGTTTTTACCCAAATTAGTTTCAGTTTCAGTTTCAATTTCAGTCGGCAGCCTAAAAAAGTTTCAGTTTCAGGTCTCTTTTCAAAATAGTTTCAGTTTCAGTGACTGAAACTGAAACTTGTACAAACTGAAACCTAGTTTCAGTTTCAGTGACTGAAACATCACTTCATCTACGCGACGAGTACTATATACAAGTCGCAAAAGGTTTTTGACCAAATTCCCGCGCAGCCGCAGGAAATTTTTTGTCAGTTTTTATATGCGCTGCGGAATTCCGCCATACAGCCAAGTTATTGCCTTGGCTTCGAACATATTTTCAGAAAAAAATTTAAAAATTGAAAGATTTTTCAATTCTTGCCTTCAAAATACCCACGAAGACACAGGAAGTCGAGCATAAATTACGTATATACATATATATTCGCTGTATTCTTGACCTGGCCTTCTGTTTTTGCTGCTAACAAGTGTAAAAAATATCGCTAATGACGGAAAGAAACAGAATAAAGTAAATTGCCGAAAGGCATGGATACTTATGTAAACGGACATTTAACATTTTGAAATAAGCAACCCGATTGCGTTCACTGAAACTGAAAGCTGAAGGAATTGTTAATGAAGCAGAAAGAATCTGTATCAATTCGCAAAAAACTGAAAAGTTCGCGCGAATAGGGCGGAAGGAGGGAATCCCCTGTTCGGCGCACAAAGCTGTTTTTTTTCATTTAGTCGTCGAGTAGATCCCTATTCGACGCACAAAGCTGGTTTCTTTCATTTTAGTCGCTGAGAAACGGCATTTTTCCGCTTCAGCAGAATCTCAGTTTTAATCATGCACCGTGTATTTAACATTCAAGTCTTTCCCTATTCTACCAAGTTGGTTGCCCGTCGAGGGCATTTTCCCCCTAATATATATTAGGGATCGACCGGATATAAAATTTTGCCGGATCCGTATCCGGATCTAGACTTCAAACTACATGTAAATTTTTAAAAATTTTTCTTGGCTGTGTTAGAGCATATTTGGTTTTCTCTAGCTTTGGTAATGTTTGACATTTATTGCTAAGTTTCACTAATAAATTTTCTTTGTTTCGTTAATTCAAAAACAGATCCGGATGCGGATATCCTTTCGATCATATAAATATATATATATACAAGAAATAAAAATGCTCCTCTGGAGCATGAAAAAGTAATATGGGTGATGGTGAGGTTGCAAAATTAAGAGAGGACTAGTCTTTAAAATGATTAATATGGGGCTAGGTTAGAAAATAGAAGAGGACTAGGCTGTGAGCGAATTAATATGGGCACAGCTTCGCCGAACAACCCATATTCGCGGGATTTCACGTTTCGTCTTAGCTTAGAGCTATCAATGTCAGTCAATAAAAAACTTAAGCAGTTGAATACTCATCGAATATAGCTGTTTGCATGTACTGTTAGACTAGCTGCTAGGAATATATACGTAAATTATCATCATTTTGTTGTGTTGAACTACCGCAGGCTCTACTACTAGGAGAGGTCTAAGGATATGATGCTAAATCTATATTACTTTTTCATGCTCCAGAGGAGCATTTTTATTTCTTGTCCTTCTGTCATTTTAAAGGATCCCTTTCCAGCAATGCGGTAATGGATACAAGGAGCTTGAACAGTGCCATGCTAAACGAGCGCAGTCGATTTACAATATAAGCCCCCAACAAAAAGCTGTTTTAAGGGGTTTGACCACTGGTCAATAGGCCCCATAGACCGTAGTGACCAGAGGTCACTTCGGTCGGTTTCGGCGATACTCCCATTGAAACGAGCGTAGTCGATTTACTATACATGCCCCCTACCAAAACGCCGAAAAACGCAGTTTTGGGCCGTTAGACCAGTGGTCAATAGGCCCCATAGGCTGTAGTGACCAGAGGTCACTTCCGTCGGTTTCGGCGATACTCCCATTGAAACGAGCGTAGTCTATTTACTATATATGCCCCCGACCAAAACGCCGAAATACGCAGTTTTAGGCCGTTTGACCAGTGGTCAATAGGCCCCATAGGCTGTAGTGACCAGTGGTCACCCCCGTCGGTTTCGGCGATATGCCCATTGAAACGAGCGTAGTCGATTTACTATATATGCTCCCGATCAAAACGCCGAAAAACGCAGTTTTAGGCCGTTTGACCAGTGGTCAATAGGACTCCTGTCCTAGGCCGTAGTGACCAGTGGTCACTTCCGTCGGTTTCGGCAATATGCCCATTGAAACGAGCGTAGTCGATTTACTATATTTGCCCCCGACCAAAACCCCGAAAAACGCTGTTTTGGGCCGTTTGACCAGTGGTCAATAGGCCCCATAGGCTGTAGTGACCAGTGGTCACTTCCGTCGGCTTCGGCGATATGCCCATTGAAACGAGCGTAGTCGATTTACTATATATGCCCCCGACCAAAACGCCGAAAAACGCAGTTTTAGGCCGTTTGACCAGTGGTCAATAGGCCCCGTAGGCTGTAGTGACCAGTGGTCACTTCCGTCGGTTTCGGGGATATGCCCATTGAAACCGGCGTTGTCGATTTACTATATATGCCCCCGACCAAAACGCCGAAAAACGCAGTTTTAGGCCGTTCGACCAGTGGTCAATAGGCCCCATAGGCTGTAGTGACCAGTGGTCACTACCGTCGGTTTCGGCGATATGCCCATTGAAACGAGCGTAGTCGATTTACTATATATGCCCCCGACCAAAACGCCGAAAAACGCTGTTTAGAGGGAGTTTTCCCAACTTTGACCCTGGGCGAGGAACCACGGGAGCCATGCTGACCAGTGGTCACTTCGGGCGGTATCGGCAGTATGCTCATCGTTTTCAGCGACCCTGATTTACTATATATGAGCATCACCCCAAGGCCGAAAAACGCCATTTTTAGTGACTTTTAGACCTTGCTAGTAAAAGTGGGACTTGGGGTAAAAGTAAAAGTGGGTAAAAGAAACTTTTCGTGAAAACAGGTGAAAAAATGCAAAGTTTGGGCCCATCTCCTGAAAGCTAGGGAGCAAAATTAAAAAATCCCCCTCGTTACTTTATGCACCCCTACTAGTAATTTTCAACAAAAGATACTAGACCTCTCCAGCTTCTACCCAGTTCTAGAAAAGTGTGACCAAAATTTGCAAAAAATAGCGAAAGTCCGACTTTGGGACCTTGGCACAGAGCCAAAATTGGCCAGGTGCCAAAATGACCAAAAAAGGTAGCATGGGGGGATCCTGTCTACCAACATATAAAAGTAGTATGGTGCCAAAATGCCCACATCGTTCCAACACTTCGCCGTAAAATGCATTTCCAATAAGCGTTATTCACCGAGAAAAAAAACAAACGCACGGTAACTATCGCCTAGTGCAAAAATTCGAAGTTTCGAATTCGAACCAAAAGTATGGTGGTACTTGTAGTACTACTCGAGTTGTTTACGATGGTAACCTTTTTACCACCGCCGGACCTCTAATTAGCTGGCACCAGGCCAACACGGTCTCCAGGGGGCCGCGCAGACGCCTTTATACCCATATTATGTAGGGGCGCTATCGCTATATATATACACAGTAGCGTAGATACAAAAAATTTTCAGGGGGGGCGGTTTGGACCGAAGTCCGGGGGGGGGGTAAATATTTTATTTTTTTGCTCAACAATTGTATGAACACCAAGCACAAAATTTCTAAGGTTCGTCGTCGTCGTCTTCGGTTGTCGATCAGGATGGGCAATCCTATACTCGGTGGACTCCAAGGAGGCCACTGCTACCCAATTTCTAATTTCTAAGGTTCTTAGCTCGAATAGAGTGTAGCCGAAAGCGGCATGCTAAAACCCAAAAGGTGGGTCTGGGAGCCCCCCAGAAGTTGAGAAAATTTTCAATTTCACCACTAAAACGCTATTGAAACATTGAATTCTTTGCATTATATATTATCAATTCCCAAACCAAATTTTGTAGTTTAATTTGCTATATATTTTCCACTTTTATAATATCGTACGAAAACTGGATGCTACCATTATGTACAGGGTATTCCAAGCAGCACATATCCACCATTTAAAACAATGATGTTTGCAATAATGCAGTTTATGAACCTTAAAGCTGGCAAAGCAAAGTAAAGTTAAGCAAACAAGTAAAGGTTTAGTTATATACAGTATATGGTAATAATGAATTCGCGCCGAAGGCGCGAAAAATTTTCAATGAAGTTCAAATGCACTAATTTTTGGGGTATTTTAATACAATTTCTTCGTGTTTATAATAAATTTAAACGCCCGCGCTCCGCGCGGGCTTAAGCTTTTTCTTCTGGCCAATTTTTTTTCAGGGGGCAAAACCATTTCGGGGGGGGGGGCGGCCGCCCCCCCCGCCCCCCCGTATCTACGCTAGTATATATATATATATATATATATATATATATATAGGCCGCGGCAGCGATCTCTATAATATGTGTGAAAAGTGGCTGGAGACAGTGTAAAATAAGCTGCGCAGAAGCTGCGCAAAATCCTGCGCAGATCCTGCGCAGATTTCATGCGCAAATTGTAGAGCACATCGAGTTTAGTATGTCTGTGAAGTTTCAGCCCCGTATCACTTACCGTTAAAAAGTTGCGCTCCGGACCGGTTATGGCGGCGATGTTGTTTTTTTCCGGTTTCTCCTATTTGATGGTTGTATTGTACATAATGTTCGCCGCTTTCACGTGATCTGCAGCGGTGGGCCAACCTAAAGGGCTATGGGGTCTAGTAGTACCCTCTAAAGAATTTAAGAATCACAACTTTTTTTGCGCCGCAGCTGCGCCACAGCGCCGCAGTGGCGCCGCAAAGTCGGCTCATAGCGAAAAGTGACCATTTTTGTGGTCGTCGCTCAGGTCGAACGTTACGAGCTGGAGCTGATTTCTTTTTGTATTCAGAAATTACATATATTGAACTAACTAACGGTCCAGGTTGCGTTTCTCTATCACTTCCCTAGCGACCACAGTGGCCCGTCAAAGATGGCGAAAATTCGAAAAATGAAAAATCGAAATTTCTCGCAATCGAAATTTCTCGCTATCTATTTAACTTTGAAAGCTCAAATCTTCCATACAATGGTTTTCTGGCACGGAGAATCGATTCCCGTAGTCAGTTTTACCGTCAGACCCACCCTTCTTGCTGGGCTGGTTCCACTTTGCCGTCGGGAGGGTCAAGTCGGAAACCGCTTCCTGGAGGTCCATAGTAGGCTCTACCTGGCCTCTCAAAACTTTGTTTATAGGGGTTTTCTGGTGTGCCCAGCTCATTCCCGGTATCCGTTTTGCCGTCCGACGTGTCTATATTGCTGGGCTGGTTCTACTTTGCCGTCGGGAGGGTCAAGTCGGACACCGCTTCCTGGAGGTCCATAGTAGGCTCTACCTGTCTTCTCAAAACTTTGTCTATAGGGGTTTTCTGGTGTGCCCAGCTCATTCCCGGTATTCGTTTTGCCGTCCGACGTACCTAGTTGACTGGGCTGGTTCTACTTTGCCGTTTGAAGGGTCAGTCGGGTGGGAGGGTCAAATGGTCGAAAATAAAGTTTCTCAAAAGTGGTCAAATTGGGTATCAAATGAAAGCCCTAAGTGAACTGAGCAACTTTTGTCATAGAACTGCATGCTCAAAGTGGCTGTAGAGTACTGTGGTGGGGTGGGGTGGGGACTTAGCGATTTTCGGTCAAAAATGAAATTTTTCAAAAGTGGTCAAATTTGGTACCAAATAAAAGCCCTAAGCGAGCTGAGCAACTTTTGTCAAAGAACTGCATGCTCAAAGTGGCTGTAGAGTGCTGTGGTGGGGTGGGGTTGGGACTTAGGCGATTTTCGGTCAATAATGAAATTTTTCAAAAGTGGTCAAATTTGGTATCAAATGAAAGCCCTAAGCGAGCTGAGCAGCTTTAGTCATAGAATTGCATGCTCAAAGTGGCTGTAGAGTTCTGTGGTGGGGTGGGGTGGGGACTTAGGCGATTTTCGGTCAAAAATGAAATTTTTAAAAGTGGTGAACTTTGGCATCAAATGAAAGCCCTAAGTGAGCTGAGCAAGTTTTGTCATAGAACTGCGTACCCAAAGTGGCTGTAGAGTGCTGTGGTGGGGTGGGGTGGGGACTTAGACGATTTTGGGTCAAAAATGAAATTTTTCAAAAGTGGTGCGCTTTGGCATCAAATGAAAACCCTAAGCGAACTAATCAACTTCCGTCATAGAGCCACCCACCCAAACTTGTCGTGGTATGTATATGTACATTTTTGTCTTTATTTTATCAATTCTAAGGATAGACACAGGCCATCACACACATATTATCCTCCTTTGTGCGGAGCATTTTTGTTACTTGTATATATATATATATATAGTACTACAAGTCGCTAAAATGTTTTGGTTAAAATTTCCAACTTTGAAAATTCTCTATTTTGGACAAGTTAGTTACGTTTTTTTATTTTTTCCGTCTAAGTTACGCTCGGAAAAATGCAATTTTCTGACTTAATGATAGAACGATCTGGACATTTTCAGCAGGCGAAGTGTGGTTTTTCTGAACGTATATATCCCGAAAGTGAACCTTTTTGATAGTTTTTCGCTTCCCGGCCCAGTATGCCACCTGGCCGGCCGGCCAAAGGTGGCCTCACGGCTATTTCGGCCAAAAAGGCCAATTTTGTGTCAGAGCTGCAGGGCTCAGGGAACAAGCTAGAACCCAGCGGATTGTTACATACGAAACTTTGGTTTGGGTACAATGGAATAGCGAGGGCGATTTTCGATATATGGCCGGGATCGTTCAGGCGGTCGGCCCAAAGTTAATCCGGCCAAATAGCCATTTTGGTAAAATTTCAAAGTCCCAACTCTACATGAAATAGCCAGAATAGGCCTAAATATGCTGTTTTGGGCCATATAGCGAGACGCATATAAGGGTTATCGGGGTCGCTGAACACGATGAGCATAGTCGCAGCGCGGAGCGGTGCTGCTATTGTTCTGCACTGTTATGTAGCAACCACAGAACGCTGGCTGGCTGTAGGGATACTGTAAACGGTAAACATATTAAATTGGTTGTGTAGATAGCTCAGGACATGGCAAATTAACGTATATAGCTATATTTTGGCTGTAGATTTGCTTTAAACGGCTAAACATATTAAATTGGGTGTGAAGGTAGCTTAGGACACGGCAAATTAACATAGATACGTTTCGTATACCTATTACGATGTCGCTGCGCGGTTGCGCGGCAGTGCCGTATAAGTTTGCTGCATTGACAGTATAGTTTACATCTGGTTGCTAGCAGTAGAGGGCTGCTGAAGTACAGCACGGCCGATAACTTGCTACAGATACGTTGCAATCCTCCGAAATTTTGCATACAAGTGCAGCAGATCATTACAAATCGTGCCGTACGGCCAAGGAGCCCTATTGACCACTGGTCAAACGGCCTAAAACAACGTTTTTCGGCGTTTTGGTCGGGGGCATATATAGTAAATCGACTACGCTCGTTTCAATGGGCATATCGCCAAAGCCGAGGGAAGTGACCACTGTTCACTACGGCCTGGGAGCCCTATTGACCACTGGTGAGACGGCCTAAAACAGTGTTTTTCGGCGTTTTGGTCGGGGACATATATAGTACATAAATCGACTACGCTCGTTGCAATGGGCATATCGCCGAAACCGAGGGAACTACTAGCCAGTGGTTAAACTCACTAAAACAGATTTTTCGGCCCTTTGGCGGTTACCCATTTATAGTAAGTCGGCGGTGCTGGTGGTGGTAAACGATAGCCATACGATCGATGTCGGCACATGTGAGCCCTGATCACGGAGACCTGTGAGTCAGGGTTCCAGCGGTGGTCCAAAATGAAAGTCTTTAAAGTCAGTTTACCAAACACTTCGAGCGGAGGTGGAAATTCAATGGTGTGTATATTGTGTGCTAAATATATAATCACTTAGCCGGGCCTAGGGCACTGTTTAATAGTGTTTTGCGCTGAACAAATTGCCCGCTCCGGAACTCCGGCCGGAGCTGGCTGTCGGAGCACCAGAGCTCCGGAGCTCCCAAAAAGCACGTCTACTCACTGTTTACTATATAGCGCTTCGCATTTTTATGTTCAGAAGCTGATTCGTTTGCTATGCACATTTGTTCTTTTTGCTAACCTGTATTTTTGATCTGAAATGAATTCAGACTTCAACAATTTTTCACGACTTGTGGCTGTTTCATTATACGTATATGCATTTTGTTGCGTTTACAATGTAAACATGAAAGCCAATGTTAATTTACTGCCGTTTAGTTCTCATGTCTCACATTTTCAAGATTTGCTAAGTTTAAATTTTATAGATTAGGACTCCATAAAATTCGTTACGAGAATTTCGTCAAAAATTAAATTTTTGAATCCGTGCTATATTTTTGTGTATTAAATGAAAATTGCTTTTTTTGTTTCATGCGATCGAAAGACTCATAACTTGTTCAAAGTGACAATAACTGTTTTGTTTTGCTGTTTATTGTGAACTGGGACCAGCGTGAAAATTCTTGGAGTTTGTTCATTTCCGAAGAAAATTCTATCATACATGTGTTGTATATGAAGGTTGAATTTTCAGTACTTTCGTTTAGTTTTTAATCAGTCAGTAATCAACTGCAAACAAATATATTGTCTGATTTCTTTAGCTATGACGAGAATTTGGCATTTGGTTTCCGGATTGGTGCCAACAGGTCCTCTGCTATCGACGGCTGCGCTAAGCGGTCACTCAGAGTTGACTGCTGTCATGGTGCTGCTTCTGACCACTGGATCATGTGTGGCTCTCTGGCTCTGGGGTGCCTTTTTTGAGCGAAAGCTTGAACTGGTTAGTTTTTTTCTATCTTCCCTGACCGATTTTTAAAATTTATAGCCAGGCGAGATAGACAGGGGGGCGATGTAGGATATCTGTCCTGAAACCTTTCTATGTGTTGTTGTGCATATTCATACTTATATCTATATGCATATATGTAAGACGACACAGTATATTGCAATGCGGCAAATTTTTCCCGTGAGAAATTTCCAGTCCAGTGTCTGAATAATTCATCTTCCCTGAACGTTGCCAATCACAAAGCGCATGAGATTACGTCATTCCTGTTTTTCTTATAAAGTGATCGATAGCTTTGCTCTGGGAATAAAAGTGTTTCTTCCAGCGTATATAGTCGCTCACACTTTCTAATATGCAAATTAGTTTACACCTTGACCCACTTGACAAAAGTCAAGTAGCAAGGTCAAGTCAAAGACGCACACAAAGAAGTGCATAAATCTCTATCAAAGACACACACGCACACACACACTTGACACTTGACCAGAAATTTCGGTAAACGCAAAAACTCCAAGTCCAATGCATATAAGTATAAATGTGCACAACGACACATACACACACACATACATACATACAAATATGCATATCTGATGAATGCATGTTTATATATACGTTACATTTTCTTGCCTTTTTGTAAATTTGATACACACCTTTATAAACTAGCGAAGTAAGAGCTAAGCTACTCTGAGGGGTTTTCTCCATATTATAAAGGTGCAAGACAATAGATTTTAAGCGTACCTGGGTTAATGAAATTTGTCCTGATCTAAACTTGCCGTTATCAGACTCCAGCTTAAACCGGAAGGAAGTTTTGTGGAAAAGTTGTTGGAAAAAATGATCTTCAAACGTAGTATATCTAAAAAATTTTAGATTGCGAAGTACACCCCCACCAGTCCTGCGTTCTTACTCGTATCTTTGTTTGCCTAGAATAAACATTTCTGGCTTTAGTCTTACAGATTGTGGCAATTGAAAATAAACAATTGGAAATTTACGACTATACTTATACCTTCTAAATTAATAGCGAAAGCGCTCAATTTGTTGCTGGCAGGGGCTATTTTCAAATTTCTTCGAAGTACAGCCTTAAAATTTGGACTTTGCACGTTCGAAAGTTGTGTGCTTTTGGTGGCATTGGCACCATTCTGCCACGTGACATTTGAAAGTTCTGCTTAGCTACCTGTGAAGCTGGATTTATCGATTTGAGCCTTGTAACAAATGGATATATTTTCTACATGCCTAAAAAATAAGTTTTCACATTGGTCCAGCCCATGTTGACTAATCTTTCTGTTATTTTCAGTATTTTTTATCAGTTTATTTTATTTTATATATGTTTAGGTTGTTCGACGTTTGTGATCGCATTGCACGCCAGTCGTGATGAAAAAACGACTGCAACCAATTTTGGTGAGTAATGAGTATCATATGTTTATAGCAATTATTCATTATCAGTTCCTATACGTACAGATTTACAGCAAGTGTACAACCTGTAGGCTGAAATGTTTCAGAGTTTTGAAAGTGGGGGGTTCCGCAAAGTGGGTACGGCAAGTGAAAGGGACCTAAATTTTTAGCGAAAAATAAGCTACTTTGAGGTAAAAACGCAAAACAGCTCTGTTTAAGCTCAAAACGAGCTTCTACCAGGGTATGTAATAACCAAGAGTGTAACAGCCGTCATACACCCCCTGGCCGTACTTGTGAAGTCACAGCAACTACAAGAAATAAAAGAAAATAGACATCCGCCGAATTTGTAGAATTTTCATTTCTTTATTTGATTGTGGTCTTAAAAGCTCAAATTCTATAATTTTTTACAAAAACTAATTCTTATCAGAGCAGCATTAGCAAAGTTTAGCAAAGTTACATTTATAATTGATCTCTAGTGCAAACTGTCAAATTCAAAAAAGACAAATAATACCGGGCTTCTTTTTAGGCCCAAATTTGGGGGATGGGTGCGTTATGGGGGCAGGGGCGCACCCAAGGGGGGCGGGGGGGGCGGCCGCCCCCCCAGTCAGGTTTCGTAGGTCAGAAAAATTAAGATTCAGACGGAGGAAAAGCAGGAAAAACAAAAATTTTCGCGCCTTCGGCGCGAATTTGCAATTCTTTGTGTGTTTTGAGGGTAGCATACGGGACGGGGTGGGGTGGCTGACTTTCAATTGTGTAGACGTTTCTTTCTGCTTACGCTTGAGTTATAATAAATAGTTGTTTTCAAATCATGGTTTTTCTGCCTTTGATTGTGCATATATATATATTAGCGATCAATTTCTTCTAAAATGTTTCTGATATTTCTGAATGAAAGGTTGTGGCTTGACGGTACGATAGAAATTCGCAGCGTACCAAAAAATGACAGAAAAATTTTAACTGCAAAATAAAAAATTTTTTCTTGAACTAGGTTTTGAATAGGCGGATACTTGGATATGAAAGAATATCAGGTGTCCACCACTAGGGCATATGCACGTTTTTTACAGAATGCAATCTAAAAATGCATATATATATATATATATACACAAATACTAAGTCAAATTTCGATTCCGCTTTCTACAAAATGGCTCTAAAAATTTCCTAACTGGTACTACTTTTTAAAAAGAGCTCTAGCTTTTAGCTGGAGGCTCCCGCCCCCAGACCCCCGATTTATTATAGTTACGTTGCGTTGCTTAGTTTGAATTTTATCAGCTTGAGTTATATAATATATATACGTACCTTACTTATCTGGTGAAACCATGCCGCAAGCCAGAAGACAACTAGGATAATTCGAAACAGCAAAGTGGCCAGAAAAAATGCTTTCATTGTTTAGAATGCAAAAATTTCTCAACTTCTGGGGGGCTGCGCCCCCCAGACCCCCTGCTTTTACGTTTATATGAATGTTTAATTATATATAGTTAACTCCTCGATCAATGAAGCCAACTACTACATGTTTGTTCTCAAAGTGAAACGTGTATAATATATATATATATATATATATATTTGTAGAATTAAATAAATTTGAAAAGAAAAATTTCAACTTTGGTGCCGCCACCCCTGTCAGAAAACTCTGGGTGCGCCACTGTATGGGGGGCTCAAAGTTGCCCCCTATCATTGGGGGGCCCATCAAAAATGGAGTGGGGGCATATTTTTGAAAGGATTTTGTAAATTTTATGTGTAAAAACTGCCACAAATCGCCAGAAATGACTAATTTTTAGGAGTTTTAACCTAAAATAGCTAAAACGAAAATTGCGTTGAATCCGGCGAAGTCGAAAAATGTTTTGAAAATTTAGGGGGACAATAGTTAAAATGTCGAATTTCCGTCCTCAAAACCGTTCTATGTGCCAAGGCAAAACTATAATGGCCAAACTAAGAAATTTGAACCGATTGATTCTAACAAAATTTGAACTTTTTAAAAATTAAAAGGTCGAAGGGGTACCAAAAATTTTTCAAGTTAAACACGCACACAAACAAGCGCAAGTCTGTCTACCGAAGACGATTATTCCTCCAATGAGTATTTAACTATACATCTTCTGTTTTTTTATCCTCTGCACGTTAGCGGCAGCCCCCCCCCCGCAAACTGGACCCTTCACGTCAAAATCATTACGCCGCTATGCATGTGTTCTAAAGCTTGAATGAAACAGACACAAAACTCTATCGATTCCAGCCATGTAACAGATGGATATTTTTTCTACAGGCCTGAAAAATTAGGTTTCACATTGGTCCAGCCCATATTGTCCTATCTTTGTTATTTTCAGTATTTTATTTTATCAGTTTATTTTATTTTATAAATGTTTAGGTTGTTCGACGTTTGTGATCGCTTTGCACGCCAGCCGGGATGAAAAAACGACTTCAACCGATTATAGGTGAGTATTATAAGTTTATTGCAATTATTCATTTTCAGTTCCTATACGTACAGATTCTCAGCAAGTGTACAACCTGTAGGCTGGAATTTTGTAGAGCTTTAAAATTGGGGTCGTTTATTTGAATGTGGTCTTAAATGTTCGAATTCTATAAATTTTACAAAAACATTCTATCAGAGCAGCTATAGCAAAGTTTAGCAAAGTTACGTCATTCCTGTTTTTCTTACAAAGTGATCGATAGCTTTGCTCTGGTAACAAAAGTGTTTCTGCCAGCGTATAATCAATCTCTCGTACTGTATTTATATGCAAATTAGTTTACACCTTGACCCACTTGACAAAAGTCAAGTAGCAAGGTCAAGTCAAAGACGCACACAAAGAAGTGCATAAATCTCTGTCAAAGACACACACGCACACACACACTTGACGCTTGACCAGAAATTTCGGTAGACGCAAAAACTAATGTCTAAGTCTAATGCATATAAGTATGAATGTGCACAACGACACATACACACACATACATACATTCAAATATGCATATGTGATGAATGTATGCATATATATACGTTAAATATATATATATATATATATATATATATATATATATATATATATATATATATATATATTTTAATGCCTTCTTGTAAATTTGATACACACCTGGGTAAACTAGCGAAGTAAGAGCAAAACTACTCTGAGGGGGTTTTCTCCATATTATAAAGGTGCTAGATGAGTTGTAAATTTTCTGTATACTTAGATGTTTCTAACACGAACATTAGTGCAAAAGGCAAAACTATAATGGCCAAACTAAGAAATTTGAACCGATTGATTCTAACAAAATTTGAACTTTTCAAAAATTAAAAGGTCGAAGGGATACCAAAAATTTTTAATTGATGTCTGCTGAAAAATTGTCAAATTTGGCCAAAATTTATGGGGGGGCGCTATGGGGGACTCAAAGTTCCCCCCATTGTTGGGGGGCAGCAAAAATGGGGTGGGGCATATTTTTGAAAACGTTTTGCAAATTTTAACGTTTGTTGTGTAAAAACTGCCACAATGACTTAATTTTTAGGTGTTTTTAAGCTAAAATTGCAAAAATTTCGATTAAAATCCGGCGACGCCGGAAACTTTTTTGCACATTTAGAGTGAAAGAGTGAAATTTGGCAATTCTTTGCGTTATGATGGTGACCTTGAATGGGGGGGGGGAAGTCGCCGAGTGGGGGCCCATCCCACCCACCCCCCAGTAAAGATAAGCCAGATACTTTACTTGAATATATGTATGGCGACACAGTATATACATATATTGCAATGCGGCAGATTTTTCCCCTGACAGATTTCCAATCAAGTGTCTGAACAATTCGTCTTTGCTGAACACTGCCAAACACAAAGCGCAGGAGATTACATCATTCCTGTTTTTTTATAAAGCGATCGATAGCTTTCCTCTGGGGAGAAAAGTGTTTCTGGCAGCATATAATCGCTCGCACTTGCTAATATGCAAATTAGTTTACACCTTGACCCACTTGACAAAAGTCAAGTAGCAAGGTCAAGTCAAAGACGCACACAAAGAAGTGCATAAATCTCTGTCAAAGACACACACGCACACACACACTTGACGCTTGACCAGAAATTTCGGTAGACGCAAAAACTAATGTCTAAGTCTAATGCATATAAGTATGAATGTGCACAACGACACATACACACACACATACATACATACACACGCACACACATATATACGTATTAACATGTTTTCACACACTTGCATTCGTTTCATTTTCTAAGAAGTCACCTTTCACATAATTTCAAATGGTGTTCTAGCAACAGGTTTCTCACGTTACCTTCCTTTATGGAAGTTTATCGTCATTTTTCTTTTTTGCGTAAGTGCACACAAGTTGTTCTTTTAAGTCTAGTTCTGCTGCTGAACTTTCATCAAAATTCGGAGTCTAGTTGCCTCATAAGCAGTGATCAGCTGAAAAAACAAAAGCTGGTCATTAGCAGCTATGTTCCTTTTGTTATAAATTTCAACTCGCTCACAGAGAAAGAAAGGTAAACGATCACACAAATCACGAAATCAGTCGTTTTAGTTACCATTTTTGGTCATCCCTTTGTTCCGACGTAGATTTGTTGCTTTTCCTTTATAATTTAATTTAATATTCTTACATAACTGCTTGAGAAAATGTAAAATCATTTTTCGTTTAATTGCACGTTTCTAGTAATCCAAAGGTCACGCTAAACTCGAACTTTACTTTCTGTTCATTCTGTCGTTTTTTGCAATTTCGTGATAATTTCTGCTAGACAAGAAATTTCTAGTAAACCTGTTTCGCTTTTCACTTCTTTCATTTTCAGTCGTTCCTTGTACTTACTGGGCATCACATACGTGTGAGTTACATTAACGTCTGTAATTTACTTTAACGCTTTTTGAAACTTGCTGGGTATCGCATCTCATTCACATACATAGGTAAATTGAATGGACGTCTACAATTTTGTTTGTTTTTATTTAACTCCGTGATATGATGAAAAATCATTTAGCTATGAGTTTCACCTTTCTAATAATTCAAAATTGCACAGAGCACAATATTAAATAATCAGAATCAATCAGATCAATTTCAAGACGCTCAGGATTGCCTCTTAAACTTGACAATAAGACAAGGGAAAAGGATTAAGCAATCGTTTCGCAATCACTTTAACACAAACTATAGCCTTAGAACATGAACGATCCTCAACTCTACAGAATTACCGTCAAAGTGTCGTCTTTCCTTTTCACTTAAAAACACATTGCATCAGCGTTTTACAAATAACAACGCGAAGTCTAATATGCAAATCAGAACTAGACCAACTTGACAAGGGTCAAGTCTCATGGTCAAGCATAACATGAACATAAGTGAAGTGTACATACACAGACACATCCACTTGACACTTGGCTGAAAATTCTGCTGGACCGAAAACTGCTATTAAAGCTGATGTACTTTTGCATTCCTTTCAATTTAAATGAGCTTCGAACTTGCTGGACATGACATTCACATTTATGGACGTATATAAGCCCCCCTGCTAGTGGCAGCTTAAGTTTCTTTGAAAAATCATACAAAATTTTCTCTAGAAATATTCAATAACCCCCTTCGGGGTGACTAATCCCCGCCCTGCGACACCTACCCCCCTGTGGGGAGAGGACTTAATACAACAGTTTTTTAGTGGGTATGTAGCATTTACATGTCCCTTACTTTGTAATTTGTAAAACAACTTTTTTGATACTTTTGTTTCAGAGGAGCAGAATCACAAGTCTACGAAGCTGCCTAATGACGAAACCTCTTCAACTACTTTGAAAATAATGAAACAAACAGCTAATTGAACTATTTCATTCCTTTTGTTTTGTTACTTTTCTATGTTAATAAATTGAATGTGAGAATATCTAGTACTGTGTCCATAGGAAAATTGAACAACGACAAAAGTAGACCGTAGTAAAGGACGAAACTGAGCTGGAGATGTGAGAATTTACTGTATAGATTTCAACCATATCACGTAGATATATAAATCTTTCTGATTCTCAATTGTAAATAGTTCCATTATGTATCATTACACCAAATTATAGAAAGCAAAGATGAATCTTAAACGTAGAGAAAATTAAAAATACGCAGGAAATTAAGACAAGAGGAAATTATCATTAAAAATAATAAATATAAGTCGGCACATGAATACGGCGTCGAACTCTAGCTAAGATCCGAAATAAGTTGCCCGTGTACACTGGTCGGCAAGCCGTAGTTTAAACTTGCGATCCTGGCAGCCAAAGGTTATAGGTTCCATCCCCTACTTGGGGACCTAAATTTTTGGGCCACAGGGGCTATGTGACGCGTAATCTTTTTGTTATCCTTCCTGAAAGGGCAAAGTCAACTATGAATTAATGAAGACACGAAAACATTAGTGGCAAATTGGACCGCAAATTGCTTGTCTGAAAGAACAATAGGCTTTTTGTCGTATGGAAATGGGCACTCAAAATCCATTAAATGACTCAATAATGATAGGCAAACCCTAGCTTAGGCTAGAAAATAATTTGCCCAATTAAAAAGCTGTTAACATGTCGTCAACTGATAAGCTGACACTTCAAACCAGCTACATTGGCTGGCAAGCTGTGCCTCTGCTTGGATTAGAGTGAAACCTAACTAGAAAAAACGCTCCTCACAACCTATTAGGTTAAACCTAAGGCAAGAAACAAGGAAATGCCAACTGCCATTTGTACACTATTTCGAATGAAGCCAAAAATTTCCAAACAATTACAGTCCTGTAGATACAGCTGAATTTTTTCTGGGGAAAAATCAAAATCAAAGGTCTCCCTCCATTACACTTCTGCTGTAGCAAGAGTACATAATAGATAAGAGTGTGACAATTGACTGGATCAGTCTGCACTGACTAAATCATCCGGAGTGTTCCTAGCTCAATTGCTGCCATGAAAATTTAATAGCCACAATGTCATAATGGGTTTTAGCAGACGCAGACCATCAAAAATCAGTTCGCATTAACTGGTCTCGGCCAGAATTGCGTGCAAATCGCTTTGCAGGAGATCACAAAAACCGAAATCGCAAAAGTTGTGCACAAATTTGGTCCATGTTATGTACCTACCTTTTGATTTTAATGTAAATTTTGCTTATCCAACGTTGGTACGAATTACGTTTGTTAGTTAATTAAAATAGTCTAGTTTAACTGTTTAACTTAACTTAGCTTAACCGTGTAGGTGAATTACATGGGTTTAATTTAATGTGATAACTCGTCTAAGCTGTTTAACTGGCTGTGCGAAAGGGCCCTTGGCCTAACCAGTACTGGTAAAGTCGCAGTTGCTAACTTGCTTGCAAGTTTAAAATTTTAAACGTGATATTTTCATTGAGGGCAATTTTTCCCGCGAAGTTTAGATAAAGAGCATAGTTTGAAAATTAAGTTCCAACAATTTTAATTTTTTTATAATCACAATTTATTGACATTGAGTTATAATTTAACTTCTTCAGTTCGTTTCACCCGTTGAGCAAAAGGGTTTTCCAAATTCCAAATAGTGGAATAGTCCAAAAAGATAAAACCAAAAATACGGACACCTATTTCCGTTTGGGCAGAGCCTTACCATTCCATTTAAATTAAAAAAATCAGCACAAAACGCTCTTTTCGATTACGCGTTTTGAAAGGCTTAAAAATTATTATTATCAGCTAAACAATTCCAGTCGATAAAGTAGAGACTCAGGAGAATTTTATTTAGGTTTAATCAGGTCCCGAAAGAAATAGCGAAAATTCTGAGGAAAAACTAAAATTCATGACTTACATACTGCTGACGTCACTGATTTAGATTCTTGTCATTAGTTCATGAGAAGATAAAAGTAAAACAACTATAACTCACAAAAAATAACTGCTAATTAACAAAACAAAAAACTCGTGACTAATAACAAAACTAAAAATAAAATTACATTATGCTCAAAATATTCATAAAATTAAATGCCAGCAGATAAAATTAAACAAAGTTATAAAGCCAAATTTCATCAATGGTGAACGTTATTTTTTCATTAGAATGCAAACTCAAAGATTCTGGTAAAAAGTTCCGACTGTCCTAAACAAACATAACAAAAAATTAGTAGAAAATTAAAATTTCAAACAGACTAATTTAAATTATAATTTTTTAAATAAATTTTAAAACCGTTTCTCAAAGGATTACTTCCGCTATCGTTATTGCAGACTCTTCCAAATTTGCTGCCACACAATCATCAATGTGGACTGTGGATAAAATATCAGTTTATGTGCTCATCTCTCCTTACTCCGTGGTGTAATGGCACTATGCCTGACTGCAGGTCGTGAGGTTAGTGGTTCAATTCCCGGCGAACCCAAACCTTTTTACTAGTTCAACACAGAGTTTAGCTAACAGCTAAAGCGCATCTGGGGGGGCAGTACAAAAAGGGGAAAAGTACTGGAAACGGACTCAGCAAAAAGGTATAAAAAGCGGACTTGTCGCGGACTCTCAGAGATTGGTATAAAATGGGGACTCTATTGATTGGCTAATCGGGAAAAAGCTGACATAGAGTATAAAAAGCGGACTCACATCAAAACAACCAAGGAGCTGAACAAAGACCTTTAAAAGTCATGAAAAGTATTTTCCGAGCAGCCTATGAAACGAAAACGGAATCAGCGTGCAAACAACGAAAATGAAAGCTGAAAATAGGTCTGAATGTGATTTAGGAAGTGGAATTACGCCTAGTTTGAGGATTAAAAGATGGAATACAAAAGCTTCTTCTAAAAACTGTAATATTTAATTTTTTAATATTTAATTTAATTTTCTTATTTAATTTTAATGATGTGTTTTTATAATAGACAAATAATTATATTTATTAATTGTTTTTATAAATACTAATATTTATTTATTTCGTTGACTTTCGTTTCGTTTTCTGTGCCTGCTTCTATTATTAATGTCTTATCCCAACTGCCCTTTCATGGGCAACCATTACCAAGTAAAATCTTAAAATCACGTCACCCAATCCTGTCTGCAAAGTTCCGTGGCTTCCCGAAGCAATTCTAACAATATAAACTTTCGTAGGGTCGGACAAAAATTAGAAACACATATGCGAATGGTTGCCCTTAAAAGGGCAGTTGGGATCAATTTTCCATAACCGACGTAATTACGAAATTGATAGTCTGTCCTGAAGAATTCTTGGGTCTTTTCGAGAGTACCCCCCGTGGCCACAGGTCGCAAAACATGTATGTAAAAAATAAGTCTTTCAACATGCTAATTTTAAAAATACTAAAATTTTAAAATTTTTTAAATTTTATTTTTTTCCACTAATTCGAATACTCTGATCATTTTTTCTTCTTGGACCAATCTCCTAAAGTGAATCCATGAGGTTGGTTGTGCGACTAGAACAAATTCTATTAGAAATGGTTGCCCTTAAAAGGGCAGTTGGGATAAGTGAAAGTCGGCCGCACAACCTTATGGATTCACTTTAGGTGGTTAGTTCAAGACGTAAGAATGATCAGCGCACAAATTAGTGGAAAAAATTCAAATTTAAAAGAAATTAAAATTTTTGTTATTTTTGAAATCAGCATTGTGAAAAACATACCAAAACTAAATTTCAACTCAATCGGTAAAGTTTTGCGACCGGTGACCACTCAGGGGGGGGGGTGTAATCTGGAAAAGACCAGAAGCCTGTGCTCAAGTCATAGCTTTACCGGGGTAGGCCTTAATTCACTGTATTCAGCAAAAAGCAGATTCAAAAATGGCTGTCCCTAAAACATAGCCGGAGATAGATATTGAGAATATTTTTGTTTTAACGACTGTGCCCTCCGCAAAAATAAGAGTAATTGTCAGTGCATAAAAGTTTTCTGTGTTGAAAAACCGAAAAAACCGAAAAACCGTCATCAAAATTGTGCTACGCACTAAAAATAAGTAGGTCCGCTAAATTCTGACCCAGTCCGCTTAATAAGGTAAGTCCGCTTTTTATACCCTATTTCCGCATTTATTCCGCATTTTATACTACAAGTCCGCTTTTTAAGTCCTCTTATTATACCCCCAGTCCGCTTTCGGTCCGCGTCCGCTCTTTGTACTGACCCTCTGGCGCGTTGGTATGACTTGGCCCAATAATTGTGATTGGTTGTGTTTGAAGCGATACTATGTGGACCAATCTAATGCAAAACATCGCAAACATCTGCTACTCATGCTGGTATCTCTGTAAATTGTAAGAAACAAGGGATATTTGTTTAGAAATGCATATTATGTAAAACTAGAAGAAAATTTGGATACTCGAAAATTTTTGCACAAGTCCTATGTCATAAACACTGATACCGTGTTTAAACTTTGCTGCATAGATTTGAATGGGAATTTGGTAATACGTCAATTTGTTTCAGGAACTGGTTCGTGATATTTTCTTTTTACATACAGGGAATTCAAACTTATATGACTGCTCAGTTCATAACACTTCCGAGTACCTTGAAACCAATCAAGAACGACATTTGCAGTTCATGTACATAGAAATTAAAATTCGCATGTTTTCTATGAAAATGAGCAAAAACCAAACCGCCAGCTGGCAGCAGATAGGCGGCGACAACTGAAATGGAATGGGCTAAATTTAGTGTCAACCAAAATAAGGTTAAAAATAGGACGCACGAAAACAGTAGGGGTTGCCTCCATTACATCTGAAAAGGTCTTAAGCATTCCGGACACGTCCCGCCAAGAAACGCCCTAAACTAATTGATGGTTCCAAAACCGTGGGGGGCTACAGCTGAAGAGGGGGCCGCTGTGAAACGATGACGGAATATTAATTGGGACCTAATTTAGGTCCCAATCACCCCTCCGACTGACATAGACCTAACAAATGACTCCCGGAGAAAGTATTAGGTTTTAGCGCCCCAATTGAGTGCCACGCACAAGTGTCTCAGCTGTCAATCATACCAGCCATTTTTTGAGACAATAAGGTTTGGTGAGGGGAAAAATCAGAAATTAGCAAATGCCCCCCTTTAGTACACGACTTTTACCTAGGATGCGGGTTTTTTTCACAGACAGGCCTTACATAGCTCACTGACGTTTGAAGGTTGTTTCATTGGTGGCGGCGCGAAAATGTGACACACATTTGACAGCGAAACATGAACTGCCCCCTTGTTCCTTCACTGAAACAATTTGACCTGTTTGCCTGCAATTTGCAGTTGCAAAAAAACATTGCAACTGCAATTTCTGCAATCCGAATAACAAAGATGTGGACTTGAGCAGTCCCTAACTCTGAGGTAAATAACAAGAGTACATAATACATAAGAGTGTGACACCACTTAATATGTTTGACGGAGTATAATGCGACAACTGTTTCACGACCCTCACAACAGGACCCAATTGGATACCTTACAAAGTAACCCAGTTGACGCCTCTCCATTGAGTTCATGCATGGGTTGTTTCGAGACCTGAGTCGTGAAAGGAATAAGAGGCCCATGTACCTTGTCCAACCAACAGAATGTGGCACAAACAGTAAAGACACCAAAAAATTTTCTTCAATTTCAAAATTGCAAGAATACCACCACATTAGAATAAATGATTTTTGACCACCACACGGTGGTGGTAATTCAAATTTCAGTGAGCTAGTTCAATTCAATAGACCTTTAGCCAGGATACAGTTCACAAAACTGTAGGTAATAAAAATACGGAGATAGGCCACAATTAGGAAATGTAGAAATGAATGAAGCTAAAACTTAAAAAATATTAAAACGTTAGGGTTTATGATCCTTTGATGTAGTGTTAGTGATCAGACGTTTGTGCTTGATATAGCGTCGCTACTACAGGAAATGAAGTCGAAATGCCGGGAGAGGTAGAATTTAGATAAATCCAACGATTAAACAAATAAACCTTTAAATAGCCCTATACCTGGGAGCAGGCCCGGAATACTTTCATTTTTGCTTGAAGTGATCACTTCTGGACCTAAATTGCCGGAATATTTGTCTTGTAGCTTAACAAGCTGGCTCACACTCTTAATTACTAGGCTTACGACATGATCTGCACGATAACGGCTGACCCTGCCCCCTCCTAAATTAGACCCATTACTCCAAAGAAATTCGTACGCTATGCCTACGTTATAAAGCTCCAAAACGGGACTGAATTATGTAGTTAGTCCAAGGTGTGTTTGTTGCGAGCTTCTGTGCCCTAGCATAGCGTGCCAATTTCTTGGAAGTGAGGGGTTTAATTGGGGGATCAGCCGCTTTCGTGCAGATCATGTCGCAATCCTAATAACTAAGAGCGTGGAGCTTGTCACACTCTTAGTTATTATGTACGCTTGACAGTACCAAATCTTTTGATAAGGTTTTATCATGAAAAAGACAGGAATGAGTGGCATCGCATTATAGGGATTAGGCAAAGATTTTGAAGGCTGTGCCCAATACTACTTGTATAAGTAAAAACTATAAATCACTGGCTCAATTTCAAGTTCCTGTGTGAACGTTTTATTAGTTCTTTCTTACGCTACAATAATGGATAAGGTTCACATGCAAAATCATACTTGCTTAAAGGATCCTCCCGTTGCCGTTGGCTGTGCTACTTCATTAGAATATCGTCAACTTGTTAACTGGCATTGAATCACAGAAACTAATTTGCATATTATGGCAGGAGAGTTTAAAGTTTTTCTTCAACCAGGGGGGATCTTGAGAGAAGGGCAAATTTGAAATGAATTATATCTGAAAATAAAGCCCCCCGCGTTGGAGTTTTACTGGAGACAATCGAGAAAATACTTCGTGAAATATAAAAAAATGAAGCTTTTCTAGTTTTTCGTACAACCCAATACATCAATCTTCTTGGACCCCAGCGTGCAAAAACCATCACTACTAGTTAGAGCAGTGTTGAACATAGACTGCAGATTTTAGTGTTGAGGATACACAATTGATTTAGAGGTAGAAACGACAATAGCTATCTCGCCTTTAGGCGAGATAAAAATAAACATTTCGGAATACACACAAATTTCAGTGATACTACAGCGTGTATCTTACGTTCGGCGTCGAATAGAAACGGTATCTGCTGGGAAACACAACTTTGCCTGATCTGAATCAGACCCTAAATATTGATAAGATATCGATTTTAGTGAACAGTTCTAGTGAGTAGTCTAGTCTCCAGAAAATTTCTGTTTTACATATTTACATATTTCATATTTCTGTTAGAATTTCCTATTGAAATAAAAGGGCTCAACTAGCAGACGTTCACGGTTAGTGACGAAAATCAATATTCAGAAATTCCTATCAATGGCAATTTTTCATTTTATGAAAAATATCTGATTTCCATCTGAGTAGGTTGCAATTTATTGATGTGATCATTGTAAGTAATCACTGGTTATTGTAGCAATACTTTTTTATGGCACGTTGCGGTGTAGTGGTGGCATTCTTGTCTACAGAGCGGGGGGTTTGTGGTTCGATTCCAATCATTTGGATTAAAGAATTTAAGTAAAACTTTATTATCTTTCCACTTTACTGAGTTGTCAATAACATTATATATACCACGCAAACAGATGATATCTAAGAAACCTATTTGTGTTATCCAAGTTTTGAGTCAAATAAAAACCCTTGATAGATAACTCAACCCTATTATATATCCCTTCTACAGATCTCCAGAAGATAATGGATAATAGACTGCAGAAAGTTGCATAATTAATTGATAAAGTGATAAAGCGACAAACTATAGCAGACAGACAGGAACGAATGAATGCTTTTGTTGGATCTGCAAAAAAACAGGTGTTACACTTAGCTAAAATTAAGATGTTTATCAGAACAAGATATGTAATAATTATGTAGGTTCGGTTTACAGATGTTGATGTTGACACGGAAACTCTAAAACACACACACACACACACACACACACACACACACACACACACACATATATATATATATATATAATATATATATATATATATATATATATATATACATATATATATATATATATATATATATATATATATATATATATATATATATATATATATATATATCCTGAGAAAAATGCTAAGCCTAAGCCTAAGAATTCAGGACCTTGTAAAGAAAAAGAAAGTTAGTCAAGTAGAATTTAACTCTTTTTTTCATTTTCATGGAAGCATTCGAAACTGAGATAAGGTCAATACTTGAATGGAGTTCAAAGAGTTAATTTAATCTCCACTACATACTCTACTCTTTCGTGAATAGACCAAAGTTTAGAAATTAGACTAAGCCTCAGCTTAAGCCCAAACCTTAAGCCCTCACAAATGTAAACAGCCAATTATCTCATGATACTCCCATCGGTACCTGCCAACCAAAGACTTCTTCAAAATTAATATATACATTGGATGCGGGTGTTAATTTTCGTCCAGTATAGAACAGTATATCTAAACTCAAGTTTCGATTATGTTCTGAAACTGTTTCTGAAACCAAAAGTATTAATCCAATCACTGGGATTAAAATATCAATTCAGCACTTTAAATTTAAACCCAAAATTCAAATCTTTCAATTAGATTCTATTTGTACTATAAGTGATCATATGGTATGTATTACCGCTGCAGTAAAAGCTCTTACTAAAATACCAAATTATTGCAAATTATTCCAAAATAGTCTACATACGTCACACAGAGTCAAATCTGACATTTAAACATTTATTAACAGTTGAACAGACGTGAGACCAAGAAAAGTTTCACTTAGAAGGTACACGGTTGGTATTTCCCTTAAATGAGTTTCCTATGCGTTTTCGCATTTCCTGTATTTCCACTGCGACAAAAGAGTATAAGGTAACCGGATACACCGTTCTGAAGGAATTAGTTCACTACTGTGTATTAACTACTACGTCTCTTACAATTGCGTATGTTCTCACCAAAGCACGCACGATTTGTGGACGAAATAGTAAATTTCTGGAAGGGAAAACCGCTTACAAGGAATCCCGAAGCTTGTAACTCCAAAAAAGTTTCAAAAAACAGGCAGAAAACAGAGCATAAGCAGGTTAAATATTCAAAATTATTCAGGCTCCGACAGAGTTTTATTAAAACTGACTATCTTTGCTAAAAACTGCAGAGGCAGGATGAAAACCGGACGAAAAATAACGAAAACAATAATTATGGTAAAAATTATAAACCAAATAAATTTGAATAAAATAGGATAATAAGCTTGAACTATTCTGTCGAGAACTAAGTGAGGAAACTTGAGTCCACCAATAGAGATAGAGAAGAATTTCAATTCAACTTTCTGAGAAAGGGAACTCAAATATATATGGAAGGCTAAAGAGCGCTTTAGGGTCAAACTTAGAACGAATCTGTTTAATAATGCACAAAGGGGGGGCAGCCTACTTTTTTATGAGATACAAAATTTTCCCTCAAGTCGACCGCCTTAAAGTCTCCGAAAAAAGCCTCGGCTAAAAGTTCAAAAGTCCGCCGACCAAAGCATTAAGCTTTCATCTAAGGACAAACACGCTATGACTGAAGGAAGCTAAGCCATAGCTGAGTCCCCAAAGTTACAAACTCTGCAACCAGTTAGCCTTAAAGGGGGAAAGAATTAAACAAATACTGTGACCCGACGTCCCTGTTTGGAAATCAAATTAACTTTTGCTCCCTTTCACACATAATTTGATAGTAGTTTATGCCAGCTTTATGTATACAGCTTTACTCTAACTCATTCGCATTCCTATGGCTTAGGTCTCACTCAGTGCTTACCGAGGTGTCTAACTAACGCCATTTGCCGTTGTGAAGCTGGAAAGACTAAAGTCTGACCAAAAATGTTTAATTCAGCAAAGATGTTTAATTAGTGGTGACTAATTAAGCTGCAGATTCCTACCACATTCTCAATACTGTTCAATATGTTAAGTATTGAAATTTATGCGAAACCTATGACCGCTGAAAAAAACCTGGCATGGAAAAATCCTAGATACCCTAAATTGTGACACGTTAAAGATGCTTGCCCTTAAATTGTGGGATATGTAAGCTGGATGTCAATTTGCAAACCCTGTCGTTTTCAGTTTTTTGTCTAAGCAATCTGAAAGTGAAGCTAAAAAGCATAGAGCAACTGACAAGAAACGTTGAAATCTTAAATTTTGATCAAAATTGCTAAGAAGTCTTCCACTTTTTTGCATTGTGGTCGTTATTCCGAACCAAGAAACCAAAACCTGTCCTTGCTCAGGCTTTGATTATGTCAACTTGAACACAAACAAATTTAGGTACCTAAGTGGGTAAAATTCTTTCGGGTGGGCACCAAAAAAGTCTACCTAGTGGGCACCTAAGCTCTGCTCATAAGGTCAAAGAATCTGCCCACAATTGATGCGAACAGGATTTAGCATAAAGCTTAGACCGAACCTGCAAATTTCGGACATGAAAATCTAAAACTACCCTGATATGAGCGTCAATTTTCCGAAAACGGAAACTTCAAACATTCCAACGGGGAGTGAGCCTTAAAAGGGGCGTTTTGAGCCAGAGTAACTTTAGGAGCCTATAACCCCCTTTGTTTGCATAGGTCTGGGTCGACAGAAAACAGGCCTAAAAATCCACCTACTTAGGTACAACCTATAAAGTGTGAATCTATCTGGACTCAGTTCGCTCATGAGAAAATAAGTCATTTGCTTTAAAGGGGGATCTAAAAAGCACACCCATTAGTGTGAGGGGGCCCCTAATGATAATGGCAATTGAAGGTCCCAGAATGGGGAAGATACCAAGAGAACCCTCAATTAGGTGAGGTGCCGAGAAGGGACTCCCATCTTAGGTATATCCTAAAATTGTGAATAAAGATGAGATAAGCCCACGGCCCATCTCAAGATGGAATATGGAAAATTGTTTCTGATACTTAAAATTGGTGGCGTCACAAGGCAAGCACGATAGGACAATAAAATCTGACTCCTTGATTCAGAGGTTTTCATTAAAGTAAAAATTGTCATTTTTAAAATATTATGGAACTGAATAACTATTAGTTATGTGGAAGGTAATGGCAGTAGTAAGATAACTAAAATAAATTTAAAATAAAATTATATTCTGTCTATGCTGCATTGCTAAGCACTTGCTTTTAGTCTAAACAACAATTAATTCACTGATCTAGTATTACGTAGGATTCTTACGTTTACAGCCCGTTCTCATGTTTAGCTTCTGTTTTCGAACAGATAAAAAGCAATATACGTTTACTTGAAGTAATTTTGCTTAAATAGTCAAGGTTTAGGCTATGTTACTTTATACTAACTGGGGAGCTGCCTTGGTGCAATGCGATTTTTCGGCATTTTCACACCACTTTTTACTCTTTTAACTTTGGTCCTCAGCCAAAATAAGTGTACCGAAAAATGTGCCGACATTACCATCAGTGTGCTGCATTCCGAAAATCCGTCCAATATGGACCGAATTTGCTACTCCTTCGAATCACTGAAACAGTGCCTAACTGGCTGTCAAGGCGGTGTTAGACTTTGGGCGAAAACTCGAAGACAGCCAAGAGTGAGACAGCTTCTACACTACTGTGGTACGTTGGAGGATTGAACAAAGGGGAAATGACTAAGTTGTGGCCTAATTGTGTATATGTTGAGATGTGTGACTGAATAAAACGCTCAGAATTGTCTGTGTCCTCAAACATATCTGCATTCTCTAGTCATGGGTGGGAATCTGTGGCTAGAGGGTGAGCACCTAGTCGTCTAGTCGAAATGCACCTAGTCGGGGTGAGCCTGGCATTCAAACAATTGCATTTTCCACGATAAATGACAGGAAATGTAAGTGCTGATTTTACCTCGGAAAGGAACAGTCTTTATCAAAAATTCGCAAATTGTGCTATCTTTGGAACCTATCTACAGAAACAGAATTTTTGGCGAAACCTACGAAATATGCTGCCAAATTTAGCAAATAAAGTGATTGAGTAGGATAGCTCTCCTTTCGAGCAAATAAAAATTTAACAAATGCTTCAGGTTGCTGCTTGATAACGACTCGGTTAAAATTCAGTAAAATTTTGGGTGGATCAATTCCCTTTCCAGCATAGGTAAAGATTGGGCTCATTGAAAAAATTGCGGTTCAAACTGATTTCCAAAACCAACCCCTAAAATTTTAAATTTTAAAATTTTAACAGATCAACACGACTTGGTTGCTGAAATCTTGGTGGTCAGTCTCGAATCCAGTCGCAGCTGATACGAGTTATTTTAATTATTCAGTTATTAATTCAATTCAAATCACTTATTTCTCAATTAAGTCATTCTGCTTTGCTACATAGGGGTTAAAGTTTTCAGCGGTAATGAACTTAATTAAATCTACTAAATCGTATAGATGGGCAAAGTGTCACTGTCATGGTTAAATTGTTCCCCTAGAAATCTTTCCCTCGGAAAAATTTCACCGGTGAAATTTTGCCGGGAGCAAATTTCTTGGGGGGAAAATTTCACCGTGACATCGCCTGACACAGCACAAGCCTAATCTCCGGTGCTCGAGTCACAAGCACTAGCAATTTATGAAAGTAAAAAATGCCGGGATTGTAACAAGAACACGACTGGCACTAATTGGATAAATTACAGACCCTAAAAGAAAAGCACTACACTACTGTCATTACAGCCCTGATTTGCCTCTTTGAGGTCGGCCATCCTGAACTTGTCAGAAAGACAACAAGTCCATAGTTTCAAAACATTGTTTCAAGATCTGGAAAATTTGAAGCCAAATTTTTGATTAGAGGCCTGCACGGGACTCTTGCACCATGGCCCGTGAAAATTTAAAACTTACAAGAAAATGTTTATAAAAACTTTTTAATTTAGATTAAAACAGCAATTTAATTTATAGTTTACTTTTCTAATGTTACATACAAGGCCAAAGAAATATATTCAATGAATGAATCACAGAATTAACATTTACGTCTCTCCCATTCTGCTGGAACCAGTGTCATTTAAAATTTGATCGACAAGCACCATGAATCTTTGAAACTTTACAACTTTGCACTTAACTATTTATGTACAGTTTCCATTATTTACAAAAAATGTTATTAGCACCGCTTTCGTCTCAAAGTTTCTTCTTTCTCTCATACATTCCACCAACAGTAACTACCAATCAGCAAAGTAGTCATCAATGGCGCCACTCTTTCTGGAGAGTTGCCACCATTCTGATAGCCAGGATTATAGTGTAGTATGAATTCGTTTCTGTTTTCCAAGCCTTTGTTTGCGGTGAAGATGGAAACATTATCCGACAATTGAGTTTCCCGTTTCACTGTGTCCAGGTATGGACCAGTATCTGACTCGAGTATCAGATTATCCGGATCAAGAGTCTATAATACCAAGAGTGAGAAGCTTGGACCTTCCTAATGGAAATGGCCTGCGAGATGCTCGGCACATTAAGGCCGAAATCTCGGGGGGGTACCACTTACCATTGTTCAGCATGTGTTTATATGCGTTTGAACTAAAACGCATCTGATTGGTTAATCGCCTACCTTATGTCAAATTTACGTGTATAAGCGGACCCCCCCCGAGATCTCGGGAGGGGGGGTCCCGCTTAGCGTTGTTAAGCGTGTGTTTATATGCAGTCGAACTGAAATGCACTGATGAGGACTATGGTAGCTAAGTAGCCAATCAAATACATTTCAGTTCAATCGCATATAAACACACGCTTAACAACGCTAAGCGGGACCCCCCCTCCTGAGATCTCGGGGGGTCCGCTTATACACGTAAATTTGACATAAGGTAGGCGATTAGCCAATCAGATGCGTTTTAGTTCAAACGCATATAAACACATGCTGAACAATGGTAAGTGGTACCCCCCACGAGATTTCGGCCTTAATGTGCCGAGCATCTCGCAGGCCATTTCCATTAGGAAGGGCCAAGCTTCTCACTCTTGGTCTCATAGACTCTTGTCCGGATCAATGTAAACCCGATCCTGACCCGCCTCAGGACAAAGCATGTAGTCGTAATAGGCCTCTGAGGGATGCTGAACAGACTGGGAAATGTAGACGAAGCAGTAACCGGTTCTTTGGTCAACTCTAAACAAAGACAGTCGACTAAATTCCCCACCAGCTGTTTCCTTCCACAGATCGCAGTCAACACTTCAGTTGGGTCCTCTTAGGGCCTTTTCGTGCAGCGAGTTAAGGAGGGGGGGGTCGTGAGTTTTCGACCATCCACGCTTTTTCTCATTTTCACATATTTTGTAGTCCTCATGGGTCCGCAAAACAAGACAAGTGCGTTTGTTCCATAACTTTTCCTATCATTCACAATAGCCCTCCAAAGGTGACCCCGACATGTGTTAAACATAGGAAAATGAAAAAGTTAGGAAAATTTTTCTGCTACCATATGTTTGAGCGCTGTGTAAAAGCAAGTCGGCTACAACTTGCTGTAAACCTAATTTGGACTAGGTGTAGTGCTAATATGTATTTATACGAGGTTATTTCCCGTAGGGCCGCTGATTTTATACACATTTTCAAAGTCCGGGGAAGTCGATTTTTGCTCAAAATCGCTCTGCAAATGTGTAGGTCAGACGTTTTCATGTTGTGCCTGTGCTTGTGCTTGTTCTTGTGCCTATGCTTGTGCTTGTGCGATAGTGTGAACCGGCCCTAATGCGAGAAAATGCTACAGGTCGCTCAAGGGGGATTACCGTCGGACTGAAATGATTTTCAACATCTAACGTTTAACAGCACAATGTAACTATGAATACTCGGGGTATACATAGAACCCGTGCTTTACCTCATCAGCCGTATCTAGTATGACTTTCGCTATGTTGCCTGGATGCAGTCCACACAGTGATGATGATGATGATGATGATGACCTCATACCCTGAACTGGGTTGTCCTTCTGCCTGCACAGACTCTTGTTTCTGTTAAACAACCTTAAAATCTATGAGAACACAGATCAATTTCGCATTTTCGAAGAACAAACATAGCAGCAAAAATTAAAATAGTAGCAATAAAAATTACCTAAAAGTTACTCCTTCCTTCGGATGCACCTGAAATTTGACATACTGAACCTGATCTTTCGCCAGAATATTCTGAATTTGATTGCCGCTTTCCGGTGCCGACGCCACAAAACCGCAGGCCTGGCTCTTCAGTTCATCCGGAAAGTATTTCGCCAATTCGCTGTAACTGTTCAGATTGTAAAAATGCATACAGTTCGGTTTCGAGGCCAGCCTTTTCAGATAGTCTGGCTGTATGCCTGAGCCAACACCAACCGTAAACAACTGGATACCAGATTGTTTCAAGCTTTCCGCTGCCTGAAGTGTGCTATCTTTGCTGTCGGGTTGGCCGTCAGTAATCATCACAACGACCCGGGGAAAACCACCGTTTGCCGGTCGGACCCCTTCCGCGGCCGTAAAAGTATTGGTTGCGACAATCCTTAAAGCGGTACTCATTCTAGTTCCGTCGCCAAAATAGGGTATCTCAGGAACCAACCTTAACAGCTCTTCCCTGGAAGTGTAACTGTTAAATTTGGCAGTCGTGCTGGTCGCATCGGAAAAGACCACGATGCCCACCTTGAACGCCAAATCGTTTATTTCCAGCTGACTGATAACGCCAGCTGTGAAGGCTCGAACATTACCAAAGGTCGACTCGCCAATACTGCCCGAAGAGTCCAGAAGGAACACTAGGTCAGCCCCTCCGCTGGAACACAGGGGCGTCATGGCGTTAACGTCTCTCAAAAATTTATCCACAGTTCCTGAAAAAAACTAAAATTTTCTGGATAACATTCTTAACACTACAGCATACTTGAGTCAGAAGGATTTTATGTGCTAACATTCGTACCTGCGAACTGAAAAACCGTATGGGTACAATTGCGGTCGTTTTTTTGAACAAAATCCCCAATGTGAGGAAGAATATTCAAACAAGGTTGACAAGTAGCACATATGACAGAAGTCTGTCTGGGGAGACAGTATACACTTATCATGAAAGTCTGAATAACCTTTCTAACCCCTTCACCAAACGCGGAAACGTAGTTTTTCCAATACCAACTAGAGAAACGATAGTAGTTAAATGTAAAGAAAAAGGTTGAGCTAGCAGACTTTTTGGAGCTGAGAGATCACTTCAACAACTCAATCTCTGAACTCTATGCAACTCAGCCCTTTCTATTAGACAAGTTTGGGGGTCGAGGGCTCAAGGGCTCATGGGGTTCCCCAAATCTTCGTTTTAAACCGATTAACCCCAACCCTCGAATTTGAACCCATAAATCGGAAAACACACCAATTAACGTAGCAATCCAAGCAAACAGGAACATAACAGAAACATGCAATTAACTGGACACTGAAAGGCATTTTCAAAGACATTCCTGGCTATTTCTAAACTATACAAATTCCGACCAAAGTTTGAAATACGTACAATTATAGTGAACATTGGGAATTAGTTAGCACACATGAGATTTAGTTTGAACATTGGGAATTAGTTAGCACACATGAGAATTAGTTAGCACACATCCAGATTCAATACACATTTAGAATTAGTTGGGACAAAAATTGGTTCAGCAGAATTAGTACATTTGCATCACAAACACAGAGTCAAGAGTTTGAGTCACAGGAGTTCAACACAAAAATTGTCATCATGCAGCATTCAACACAAAAGTTTAGCTTGTTTTTTAGCTTGTTTTAGGCCAAAACCAAATTCTCTAGACATCTCTAAACAAGGCTCAAAATCTTCCTATTACACTCTCCACCGCAAAAAATGGTACAAAGTTACACTAGGGGAGTGGATTATCAAGACAAGAAGGGAAGCAGCAGTAATTAGATAACATCGTCAGCAAAACACGAATACAGTCAGTGAAGATTAGGGTACAGGTATGGTACATGCAGTGCACTAAATACAGTGAGTTTACGATCAGTTGAACAGGTAATTGGGAGCATAGTGACCGGTGCAAAAGCAAATGGCGGTAAACAAAACAGTATAATACAGACGATGCAGTGCATTCATGGTGCCAGTTCAATAGTCTTAACAGTGATCAGGACCAAAAATAGGCTTCACCGGTGAGAAGGAAGGAAATAGTTTATGTGGCGGCCAGAATAGAGTCAGTGGCCGAATCTTCGGAGGGCTGGTGACGATTCCAGCAGGAAGGCAACCAGGAGACTGTGGGGCGGACCGCGTGTGCTGGGAATGCACAGGCACGGCGTGGCGGATGATCTGGTGATAGTAGGGGGTGTTATAGCAGTTCTCTGGAGTGCCGGGAAAAGCCGGCTGCGCGGCGGGTACGACTGTTCTGGAGAACGGAGTTCCGGGATAAGCTGACGGAGCAGCGGCGAATGTTATCCCAGACTATGTAGTTCCGGGATAAGCTGACGGAGCAGCGGTGAATTGATGATAACAACCAGGGTAAAAGGATGATCCGACCAGTGTAGGTAGAGAACCACCGCATCGAGCCAAGAAACCAAAAATGCCATTGCTGAGAAACAGCCTAGAATGTATCGAACGACAAAATGAGACATAGTACCCACAGCACGGTGGATGAGAAATCACCCACCGACGAAACAGTAGCAGAACCCAGGTAATTCACAGTTAGTTCACTCAACCCTTTATGGTAGTAGAAATGAAGCAAAAGTGGTAAGAATAGCCATCAAATTCAGCCTTATCATGCGAGTATCGTGTTAGTCTAGTGTGCGTTCGTGTTATTAGGAATCAACGATGGGTTTTCGAAGTGCGCGTAAATTCCTATGGTAGCAAAGCATTAGAGAGTAACTGGCAGAACTAATACAAACTCAAACAGTGCAACAGGGTGAGAAAGAAACAACACAAAAACAAAAGGGTGCAACTCAGTCCAGGTGGAGTTAAGCTCTTGAATTGTGAAGCAGGCCATCCAGTGCAGTGATCCCTTGGGTCTAGTGCAGACCAAAAACAATCAGGCAAACGGGAAATAGGGACTCTAAAACTAGTACAGACATGGGCACGGGTTAACAGGCAATAATTGCTACTCCCACGGTATTCTACAAACATTTAGTTCTACTTCCTCACAAGTACTGTGCGTTCCATTTTTTTTAAAGTTCTTCTCATAAAGACGTGTTACCATTCATTTGCGTTAGGATATCAGTGCAAACTACTACCATAAAGAAACTACAGAAAACGGGTGTTTTGGTGAGATGCTGCGGCGGCAAACAACTGAAAACACGGAAAACCAACAAAATACAGGAGATAAAACTAAATACAGTAAATACAGTAATACGAAATACCGTAAAAAACGGCGATAACAATAAGCGACTCTCTTTCTTTCGTTATGTGTTAAGGGTCAGTGGGTCCGGCCATGGTTTCGGGCCGTAAATTCAAGGGACATCATCGTGTTAGCTTATTGTTACCTCACACGTGTGGTCATGCATACAGAGGTTAGTGGTGTTCAGTACAACTTAACAGTACATCAACAGGGACGGGACAACCAACTTCAGTAGAGGGATTCGTTTAAACATTACAGAATCAGGGAATTCTCGCTCTTTTGTGTCAATACCTAGAGTTCTGCTTTCTCATTTTTCTTTTCACGGTTAAACTTCAAACAGATCTTACAAGGGGACAGGGGACTTCAAACTTCTCGCATTTAGGGGAATGGGGACCACCCGAAACGTCAACAAAACCGTGCCTTAAAAATCAACAGAAAGGAGATCATGCGGGAGTAGGGGATGCGCATGATGCGCATTTGCAAGCAAAGAATAGATCCGGGGGGCAGAGTGCTGCAGAAAAGTTCTGCCACGCCCCCGGAAACCAGGCAATTCATGCAAAATGAGAACAGACTCACTCATACACAGACGATTGGGACAAACCAGGTTAGCAGGGCGCAACTGCTCAGCATGCTTCAAAAGTAGGGCCTTAGTGGGGAAGAAATCAAACTGTAACTGAAGGGGGACGGGATAGAAACGGAAAGGAACAGAATAGTACGAAAACTTAAAGCGCCAGAAACAGTGAACACAAAGAGCGACGCAGCATGACACCACCTCAGGACCTAACAAACTAGCGGGAGAATAGGGGCGAAGAATACCTGCAGACGCAGGTCCACAGTAAACCTTTCCTGTTGTAGAGATTTGGACAATACGATCTCTGAACAAACGAAATTTAAATCACAGAAATAGACTTGTAGAAAGTACGCTCTGAGAGCGTGACCCCCGACAAGCGAATTTCTGGAAAATTAGAAGATTGCAGCAGTTCAACAGAGTGTGCGCAAGTCAGATTCCTACCGACCTAATTACCCTAGCCTACAGCAAGAAAGGACGACTTAGTCAAAAATACAAGTTTACTTTAATAAAGGCGAGTTTTACTTTCCGACTCAAAATTACACCAATTATTATAATTCAAATATAAATTTCAAATGGCAAGGAAAACAAGACAAGGCACCAGAACAATATTTTAAAATACAGTAAACAACTCACACACCTTTGAACACAACGCTTCCGCCCAGACAGAGGGAAATCAGAATGGCGCCTAAACTCCCAAAACTAGTGGGGCGTAAGTAATATGTAGAGAAAGGAGCCGCCCACCTGTACCGAGAATAACAACCAACTAACTGCACGCGCTCAATTTTTGAATGATTGTAAGTATTAGCTAGCCCGACCGTGGGCCTATACACAGAAGTAAAGATTTGAAATAATTTAGTTTGACCGTTCATGATTTTAGCCGTACATTTTAGAAATTCAATTGAAAATGACGAAATATGAATCTATCGTGAAGTTAGCAGTACACTTTTGTAATTTCAGATGAAAATAACGCTTGGAGTGGCCGAAATAATTCACAGAATACCCCCTCTTTTGAAACGCGCGACCTCGCCGCGGTCAAGGGCTCAAGGGTTAGTAATAAAATCGAATTAACCTACGTACCCTACCTACTAGTAAAGATAAAACGCGTTTTAGGAATCACCGGAAAAGATAAAATTTTGGCGTATCCCTCGAGGTCGACTACTCGGGGACACTACTCAGGCCCCAACATACTACACACGGTGCTCTGAGACACGCTAAAACTACTCCGAAACATATCGGGAAGACACTACTCAACACATAGACACATACTACACCGACTACACACAAAAGATAGAGGCTAGGACACCCTTGAGCCACGACGAGGACGCAGGTAACAAAAGAGACAAGTACTCCGGAGCCCTCGAAACAAACAAGCGAGGCCACATCCGACCAGCGAAGTAACGTTTTTAGACAGAAAACATCATGGAGAAGCAGAAAAAATAGCTCCGGAGGAACTTTTACCGGCAAACGAAAGCAGAAATTGAACTCCGGAGGAGGATGAAAAATCAAAGACCACGGCCGGAGTAAAATTTTTAACCGAAGCTGACAGTTTTAGAAAGGAAAATCGAAACGAAAGTAACAAAACAGCTCCGGAGTGTGCAAGGAAGTAAATAGAAACAGCAATTCAAGCTCCGGGACACCCTAACATAGTAGACAACAGCTCCGGAGTTGGTTGCCGCCAGCAATAGTTAGTTAGCAGTACACTTTTGTAATTTCAGATGAAAATAACGCTTGGAGTGGCCGAAATAATTCACACTGTATGATAGCAGATCTTGATCTCCGGCGGCAGACAGGCGGATTCGCACAGAGGGCCTTTCTGTGCCTCAGACAGGAGCCACTCTCCCTCGGGACCAGGGAAATGGAGAAACCGATTGATCAGAGGACGGGGAACCGGCAGATCACCAGAATCAGAGGAATCAGAAGGAAATTGGATCTCGAGCTCAACGGAACTGTCAGAAGAGGAGGATCGGGAACTGGAGGATTCGCTGTAGAAATGACGGACGATCCAGGTAGAAACACGCTCAGCCATGATACTGTAACAGAAAGGAAGGACGGTAAAGAACAGATAGACCAAGTATTTGGATGAGATAGACAACGACTATGGCATTCTTGATGGTGGCGAACTAATGCTCAAAAATGATCTTACAGGATTAAAAGGATAAGAGTCGTAACTAAGGGTAAGTTGGAGAGGAACCTAGGACCTTACAGAACATTAGGATGATAGACAGGGCATTCACGGGGCATGCCCATGCGACAATCAAGAACATCATGCGGAATAACATCATGCAGAACATAAGGCATACGGGCAAGCAACAACTTAGCTTCATCACACAACAATTGCATTCCATTAGTGTAATACCACCCATCAATTTCATGCAAAATGACAACATACGGAGACTGACATTTAATGTTAGGACAACGGTACATCCCACCACCAGAAGAGGGAACAAGCTGGCGTAGCCTCCGTTTTAGGGGATCTCGGGACAATCAGACATCATCATGCAACGGAAATAAGGTAATGGGGACACCAAAATAACTCAACGCAGTACGCCACCAGCACTCAACGCAAAGAAATGTGTAAACTTGTGCCAAAAGGGGACTTTGCAAATGAATTCGACAATTAATTTTAAAAAGACTAGCCATACGAGGATCTGTGTAAACATCTACCGTTCCAGGTAACATTTTCAAGCCGTCGGGAAGTGCGTTTGGTTCGCGATAAGGCCCCTGCATTTCAACGGGGCAATCCATTCCCATGGGTTCACTTTCAACATCATCACCCTCAATTTTATCAACTGACGGGAAAACATCAATGATCAACTTTGGAGCCATGCTTCTCTACCACTTTCTAAAGTGCAAATATAATTTCAACCTTCGATTCACTTCGTTCGTTTTTTAACACTTTTTTACCCTGTGCACGAGTCATCAATGAAGCCACATTTCATAACGTTAAATTCAGCAATCAATTCTTCAGAAACGCAGTCACAATGCTTAGTCATTGGGTTACCCATCCCTTCCAGGTTATTTCGAACATTATACAGTGCAGTGAGGATTAGTTGCATGCAACACAAACTAGTTAACATAAGCTAACAAACATATGATTAGTAGTATTCCTGTAGCTACCTAAGTCATTGCATTTCAATCACATTACATAGAAACATAAAATCATTGCAGTTACATCATTGCACATAATACAGTAACAATAGTAAAAGTTAAAAAAGGGTTTTGTATTATTTTTGTTAATTTTCGAGATTATGTAACTTTTTTGGTATTTTGGTAACAATATTACTTTTTCTAGTACATTTTGAGGTTTTGTCAAATAAAACTTTCTATACAAAAGTACAACTAACCCGTATAATAACAAACTTGCATATTTCTAAGATGTTTTTGATATAGTTTTCTACATTTTTATGCGGCTAAATTTCAAAAGGAAACCTTAGCTTTTGATTGCAGCGGTGTCCCAAATTGAACGGGGAATAGCTGCATTTTATAGCAGAACTATACAAAATTTACGGACCATAACCTCTGCGAACTTTGCCGATACCATCGGAAGTTGTTGGATCCGAGGTACTGTGCCCAACCTGGAGCGAATCGGCTTCACTTAATACAGTTCTTACTCTTGGTACTGATCGTCTGTACCGAGGCAATGCCCATCATGGAGCAACTTTAACATAATCCCAGTTCTAGATCGTCGGCTTTGATGTTACTGCCGGGACCTCTTATTCACAAAACAATTCTAAAAATCGCAGTTAGAGCAGTTTGGTCCAGTCAGAAATGAAACAGTTTACAGGCTTTACAGTTTAGCGTGCAGAGCACAGTAATAAGGCTATACACTTTTAAAACAGCGTGTCAACAAATATGTTCGGAAACAATAGGTTGCTTTACAAATTTACAGTAGATGCTATTTTACAAATCACAGTGCAGTTTAGCGTCCGAGCGGTTACTCAGACGAGCGCAGATCCTTAATCGGATCTGAAGTTGTTCGCGTTAGACGTTGCGAACGACGAAAAGGGTTCTGAAATAGCGGCGAAGGGCCCGAAAATAGGGGGCTATTCGCAAACAGTTTCTTAACATCTGCGTGGGGAGGGGTCCTATCAGATGCTTCAGGTGGGGAGGATTGTCGCGAGGACCCACTAGTCAACTCAAGGGTGCTAATTTTTGGAACCTTGCCTGTAGGCCATTTGCCATGGAGGGGTTCCCTTACAGACAACACTACCATGAAGTGATCGCTATTGATGTTATAGAGATAAAGAATGCAGCGTTCATACTCTTGTTCTTTTCCGAGGAGAGTTTCGGGTGTAAAAAGTTGCCAGGCCCATTCCTTCCCAAATTTAGAGTAAGACATTATTCGGGTGTGTAACCAAGCTGCGGCCAGAAATAACTCATCATCTGTAGCGAATTCTACAGCTTTCTGCAATCGTTTCTTGGTTTCCTTCATTTCAGGAAACATATTCTTAAACCGTTTCTTATGCTCATAGGTACAGAGAAGCTCATACAGATCCTGCCGAATGTCGGTCCAGGAATCTTCTAGGCCTGATAGCGCAAGGGAAAGTGCACGGTAATAGCAATTTCCATCCCCTAATACATCTAAAACCTCATAAGGTTCGTATAGCGGCATATGCTGCATCAAAACAGGTAAGCGGTGACGAACCCGGAAACCTCGGAGAGCGGCCACTCTTTGCTGCCACTTTTCGTCGATGGGATTAAAGAATTTGCGCCGATTGTAGTACAAAGGGTCCTGTTGCTGCGAAAGTGATTCATCTGACAGATATTGTGGTGCGTCACTATCCTCACTTGCTGAGTGATCACTTTGCAACTTAAGTAGCGGTCCCTTCCCTTTCTGCTGCGTAGGAGAAAGCGGAACTCTTTTCTCAGGAACTGAGACCATCTTCTGGCGAGGCTCTAGCTGTTGTGCACTTTTTCGCCTAGAGGCACGCGTCTGGGGTACAGGCCGGTTTTCCTGCTCGTTTTGACGTTCGACGGCGGCCCTAGTGGCCTTTTTGTCCTCCTTTCGGATGGGAGGGGGAGTCGGCTTTTTAACTGCAGCAGGCTTCTCTGGAACCGATGGTTCTAATGGTTCAGAGTTTGACTCCTGATCCTCGTCATGTTCGTGGACAGGTGCAGTAATCACCCGGGGTTCGACACCTGGGAGCATGTTATTAAACTGAATGTTAACACGCTTGGCACGGCGATTCCCCGCCGGGTATACAGTAGCTACACATCCAAAGATTTTCTCGATCCTATATGGACCGGTTCTCTTATCGAGCAACTTATAAACTTGATCACGTTTAGCGACATTAGATGCCTTGATCAGAACTAAATCTCCCACCTGATAATTTGGCTCTACGGCTCTCTTATTGTACTGCTCATCCTGTACCTCACGGGCGGCGGCAGCTTTTTCGCGGGCCAGTGACCAAGCTAGCTGTATAGCCTCAGTGGCTTCCCGAACGTAGTCAAAACCAGAATATTTGCGATCGGTGGGGATTGACACGTTAGTGGCGCTGGGTAAGACAGGATCCCAAGCGTGCAACAGGTAGTGTGGTGTCTCCCCGGTGGTAGCGTTTATGGAGGTATTGTAGGCGAACTGACAAAACGGGACCATGTTGTCCCATTCTAGGTGATTTTCAGAAACCGTGGCCAACATATCTAATAGCGTCCTATGCCAACGCTCGATCTGTCCGTTAGCGGCGGGATGGTACTTGGTAGTTTCAAGTTTCCGTGTTTGAACAAGTGCGCAGATTTCCTTATTCAGAATTGCCACAAATTCCTTACCCTGATCCGAAATTAGAGTTTTGGGTGATCCGTATTGCAAAATGATAAACTCAAGAAAAGTTTGGGCCACTGTATAGGCAGTTTTGTTCTTGATGGGTATAGCAATAACATATTTCGAGAACGCGTCAATGAAACTAAGGACATGTTTCATTCCACTTTTGGAAGTTTTGGAAATATCCATCAAGTCGCAATGTACGCGTTCGAAAGGCTCTAAAGCCAGCGGAGGGTGTCGCAATAGGGCTCTAGGATTTCGAGGAGGCCCTTTTCGCCTTTGACACCGGGGACAAGATTGAATCCAATTTTTGACATCAGTGCGCATTCCAGGCCACCAAAAATGCTCGGCTAGCCTATAAAAAGTTTTATTCTGACCACCATGTGCAGCATACGGGCTGTCATGACACGCGGCTAGTGCCTCCTCTTTAAGGACTTCCGGCACGGCCAAGACCTCCAGCGTAGTATTGCGCATACGCTCCAGATGCACTAGGACACCTTCGCGCAAGTCGCATTGTTCGGCTAGAGCAGCTATTCGCACAGCTCTATTGAAGTTGCTCGGCAGTCGATGAGTTTGTTTGTACGTCATAATCTCCCCGAGGAGCAAGTCATTTTGTTGCAGTTCTTGCAGTTTGCTCCAGGACTTGGGATTCAAAATTACATTCGAGTTGTCACGGATAGCGACTTCAAAAACGTCCCCAAAGTTTGCGCTAAGTCTACCCTTCCGTTTCCGTCGGCCGGTTTCGGACGATTTGAATTCAGCGCGTAGCGGTTCACTTTCAGTGGACTCACTGTTCTCTGCAATCTTTTGGTGAGGGGGCGAGTCAGATTCCGACTCAAGTGTGGTCTGGTGAGATTCTGAATCATGATCCGATTCCAGCGGCTCTGGCCCAGAGGGCAGCCGCGGTTGTTTCTTAGGAGTCGGCTCGCTGTGTTCAGACTCGTCCGATCCGGAAGCTTCTGAAATTTTGGAAACTTTAGACCGCAATGCGGACGTGCTCTTGCGGGCTCGATCTCGCGAAATTATCGGTGCGATTTCCTCGCGTGTAGGTGTGCGGTCCCTTTTAACCACTACCGAGTTTATATGTGCTACAAACTCTTCGCTTTCCTCCTGGTGTAGAGGTACACCATTGCGTTCGCTATCGCCTGTATTCCCCTTAACCCCGCGTGCTACGTCAGCGAAGAGCGGGTTGCGGGATAATCCGTCTGCATTTCGCAGTTAGGGGTTATTTCGATGTTTTATCTCGAAATCACACTCAGAGAAAGTCTTCTGCCAGCGGGCAAGTCGCGAATTTCGAGGGGGGTGTTTCATAAGCCACCGTAAGGCGGAATGATCGCTAAACAAGGTGAATGGGGGCCCCCCATACAAGTAGTGTCTGAAATGTTCAATGCCAAATTTCATGGCTAAACATTCTTTGTCATGTGTCGAGTAATTTCGCTCGTATTTCTTCAAGGAGCGGGCAGCGTAGGCGACGGGATGATATTTTCCATCATCCTGATCCTGAGACAACACTGCTCCCAACCCCAAGTCCGACGCGTCAGTATGAAGGACGAACCCCTTGGCTAGATCAGGGTGCGACAGCACGGGGGCTTCCACCAAGCTTTTCTTAAGCAATTCAAAAGCCTGCTGGTGGGTGTTATTCCAAACGAAACGAACCCCTTTCTTTTTTAAGGAATAGAGAGGGGCGGCAAGGTGGGCAAATCCCTTGATAAATTTAGCATAGTATGCGCACATTCTTAGGAAGCTTTCAACATCCTTGATATTTTTGGGGACGGCTAAGTCGTGAATGGCCTGAATTCTCTCTTTTAGTGGCTCGACCCCCTGCTCAGAGATGATATGCCCCAGGTAGGTAACAGATTTCTTTAAAAAGTGACACTTCTCCGGATTCATTTTAAGATCGGCGGCGCGTAATCGATCAAAAACCTCCTGCATTATCTCTAGATGTTCCTCGAAAGTGTTAGAGAAAATAAGGATGTCATCAATATAGATGATACACTTTTTCCACTGGAGATCCCCGAGAATGCGTTCCATACATCGCTGAAAATTTCCGGGCGCGCATTTCAACCCAAAAGGTAAAACATTATACTCAAATTGTCCGTGAAAGGTATTAAAACTGGCCTTAGCTTTAGAGTCCTCGTCCAGCTCAATCTGGTTAAACCCCTTACTCAAGTCGATAGTCGAAAAGAACTTGGATCCCTTTAGTGAGGTCATAATATCATCAATCCTAGGTATAGGGTAAACATCGGGATCGCTGATTTTATTTACTTTGCGAAAATCAACGCACAGGCGCAACTTTCCCCCGGGCTTCGGAACGTAAATCATAGGAGAACTCCAGGGGCTAGTAGAGGGACGAATTAGACCATATTTTTGCATTTCCGTCATTCCTCTAGTAGTGGCTGCCTAAGATGTACAGGGAGTCGGTAGGGCGTGGCATATATGGGCTTAGCCTCCCCCGTGTTGATGTGAGCACGAAAAATAGTACACTTTCCTATATCGAAAGGGTGCTGGGAGAAACAACTTTGGTTTGCATTCAATAATCCCAAAAACTGCCCCGTTTCCGAATCAGATAAATTACTTTGATTAAAAGAGATTTTTTGCATTGGGTCGGAAAGATCGGTGAAAACACATGGCCGGATGCTTTTGAGCGCCTTAACTTGGCGAGAATGCCTTTCTATGGCTCGAGTAAGTTTATTCCGGAAATGATTACCCAACCGGATGGTTTCCCCATGTTCATCACGTAACTTTGCATAGGGAGAGGTTCCCTTTTCTGATCCCAATTCCCTCCTGGGTACTACATTTCCAAGTGTGGTGTTCTCGTAGATGGTATGATCTTGACCGGTCTCGTTTCTCATAAGCACAGGTATGTGTTGTCTGCTCAAATTTACCAAAGCAGGCAAAACTTGCAAATTCGGCTGACCAAGTTCGAATTTGGTATTTTCCGGTTCGAAGATTCCTTCATAATTTATTGGCTGCATGCTCTCAATTAAGGCTGGTACTGCTACCTCTGCATAGGCAGGTATTACCACCTTACGCATGGCGGAGACCCTGAAGGCGGTTACCGTCAGAGGAGCGTGTTGTATCAATTTGGCCGTCATAAGCGGATGCGTGGCCTTTTTCAGCATAAGCTCGCCCTTTTGAAAGTTTAGCGCCATTTCACCACCATGTGCTAGGATAAAATCAGTTCCTATGAGACAATCCTCAGCTAGTCCCTTAGGGACTAAGAATGTATGCATGAGTTTCACTCCGGGTGTATCATAAAACCCGACAGGTACCCGTACGGCCCCTCGAAATTTCAAAGTTTGTCCGTTAATTCCTTCAGCTCGCGGGGTGTGCGATAGTGGCAAGAGCGGCAGCTTTAGCGTTCGTACCGGTCCTCGCTCATTAAACTTAAATTTGCCCCCGTATCTACCAAGGCCTGTATAGGCTGCTCACCTATGTCTACTAGAATCATGGGTAGAGGTCGATGGGGTACGGAGACAGCATTGGGGTCTTGTTCCCCCGGATGTTTACCGTGCGGCATCCCTCCGACTAGGTTCAACCCTCGTACTCGCTGTGTGTCCGGCGACTGAAAGGGAAGAGTGATCCGAGTACCTCCCGGGGTTGGCCAGGTTATTGTATGCTGCCATAAATCTAGAGAAATTTCTCCTGGGAAGGTGATCATATAGTCAGATCCAATAATACATTCAACAGTTAAATTATCGACTACCAAAAATTGCCATTTCCTATTCGGCATTTGCCGTTCAGCTCCTTGAAAGAAAACTGGGGCTGTAACTAGACCGGCAACAGTGCAACGTTCCCCATTGGCTGTCCGTATATACTGGGAAGGATCAGCCGCCTCCAAGCGGAGTCCTAGTCGTCTAACTAAACCCGGGGACATGGCTGAAACCAATGCTCCCGTGTCGAAAAGTGCCTGAACCGGTTGCCCTAAAATCACAAGGCTAATTAGGAGTGGTACCGTGCGGACCATCAGAACCGAGTGCGCGTTGACAGGTCTCCGGAAATTGCGAGAGGATGCCCGTGCGGGAGCACTACCACCTTGCGGATCCATTTCCACCACCTGCGGTCCCTTGCCCTTCCCTGGCCTTTTAAATGGGCTCGTGGCAGCGTCAGAATGCTCAGTGCTAGCCCTACCCTTAATGCGGTCGTCTTCCGAATCAGTATTTTCCTTCGTGTCCTGCCGGGAAAACCTAACTATCCGAAAGTCGCTACCCCTACGGTTCCCTATGTGTAGGTCTATCAGAGGGGAGGTACGACTATCCTGACTATCATCAGTTAGTAGTTGAGCACTTGCTTCCAGGTCAGCGCAATAATCGGACATGGATGAGGCAACTGAGGTATCCCGTGCTAAAGGGCGATATCCTGGGGTGGCCTGGCAACGGTTGGCCGCTGCCTTTCGGACCCTATCTAGCGATTCATTAATTGGCGGGGCCTTCGAGCGGAGGGGTATGGTTTCCTCCTCTGGAGAGACAGATCCTAATTCAACTGTAGGCTCATCGTCGTCGCTGAACACCGACTCGTTAACCCGACGTACATCCACGGGAGCCGAAATCTTAGGCCGTAGAGGCGGAGGACTTGGCCTAGATCTCCTGCGTACCCTATCGCGGAATTTCCGTCCACAAGGAGTAACCCACCAGACGATTACGCAGCCAATCAAGATAATTATGATTACTATGGTCAGGCCGTGGTTTAGTTGCAAAGGAATTAAAGGAAGATGCACATATTTTCGCATCTGATTGTGTATCAAATTACGTGCCTGTTCGTTTTCATATTCCGCAGTAGAAAGCTCTGTGAAGTGTAACGGGATCCGGCCCAAAGGCGCCGGGACTATAATTTCGCGTAATTCAGCAGTTGTCACTGTAGTTCGAGCAACTCCCAGTGTGCTGGTCAAAATAGTATTGCCGATGATCAGATGGAGATATTGCCCATGCTCGAACCACAGGGTGCCAGTGCCTGGCACAGCGACTCGCTCGCCCTCAGCAACATGATTTAGAGCCGGAGAGCGTGCGACGATAACTTCTGTATAGTTCGTACGGATCAGCACCCCAGCGGGGGTGGTACGATAAACTGTTGAATTGTCCAAAACTTTGACTTGAACATATTCTGAACAACTAGCGTACTCCCTTTTTAGGGCTTCCTCAGAAAATGAAATCAAAATTTGCAAACACTTCGCCTTCAAGCTAGTAACAATAGCGTTTGGTGGGCAGAACCAAAGGCCGGGAGCTGTCTTACATTCAGAGACATCTATCTCTCTCACCTCTCCCGTATCCAACCGCTGAGCGTAGTCAGGCATGGGTGCTAGCGCGGTGATACCCCGTTCCCTAGAATTGTACCCAACATTATGAACTGCATACAACGGTCGCACTTCCTGTTCTACGGGGACGGGCACTTCTAACACAAAGCCAAATCGTAGAGTTTCGAAATCAATTTTAATGGGATAAACTTTCCCGAACTGATACACCAAACTGGGCTCCTGTGACAGTAGCGAATTCCGAAGTGAGGGGTGATTTCGTATGATTTCCTTCAAAGTCTGCAGGTTTACCAAACTAGGTGTAATTTCCGAACGTAGCCCTGCATGCATTACTGAATTTAGACCGTCCCTCAGGGACGAGGTGAAAATATGGGCCAGCACCTGCATGTAAATTTGTCTCATGTACGAGAAGTTTGAACATCTGGCTCGAATGATCAAAGTGGTTAAGTCCTGTACCGTATGATGTAGGAAAGCATAGATCTCTTCGTTTGCGTGTACAATTTTCTTGACAGAGTCAGTAATTTTGAGCTGCTCTTCTCGTAAAGTATGAAAACCCTGCTCAACCGCTTGCACTTTACCGTCCAACTTCTCCATATGGTAAGTATTGGCTAAACTATTGGCAATTCCCCCTATACCCAGGGCTCCGGCCAACAGAAATTCGATAAAGCGTTTTGGACGTTGGTGCGTATTTTCAGTCATAGCATATGAGGAGCACACACCCGGTGTTGATCTACAGAGACTTGCTAGCAATTTTGAATAGAAATGAGTATTCAGAACGCCGGAGTACAATTTCCGATATTCGGCTTTAATTTGCATAATTTCCTTATCTAGAAAGTCATGCTGCGGGCAACTTTGGTTAATGATGCGGACGCAATACTGATCGGCTTTGGTCTGTCCAGTAGTGAGGTCAATGCAGTCCTCTTCGTTTGCCCACTCAGGCGGTTTCCAATGTGGAGTTATGGGGGGTACGGCCAGTTGAACAATCAGCGCGAGATACTCTGTTTTTTGTGATATCACCCCAATTCCGGCTGGACTTAGGACTGCCCCCCAGCGCGGTAAAACTACTGTTCCAATTTTGGCAATTTCATCAGCTAGAAAGTGTGAAGAAGAAGAGTCAGAAACGGTTTGTGCCTGTGCCGAGGCAACTAGCGCGGTCATTAAAAACCAGAAAAGCGGCACTGCAATTTTTCGCATAACCCCCAAAGCCACATACACAGACAGGAACGGCATGCATAGCATAGAAACGATAGTCCCTAGCTCTACTGGAGGGAGTCTCACACTCGTCTAGTCACACTCTCAATCAGCTCATCTGTCCTGATTTCACATTGGATGCCGGTGGTCATGTTTTCTGTTCTCGAACGTTCACATTCACCAATTTTCTCATGACCACGGTCAGTCAAATTTCTTGCGCGAATTTGGTTGGATGTCACTGGAACAAACAATTCCTCCTCTGTGGAGGTCATAGAACTAAGACTCAGAGATCGGGCCGGCGAAACATGCCTGATTTGGCTCCGATTAGCGAAGCAAGTACACGTTAAGGGTTGTCGGCACATCAATACTTTGTGTTCAAAATGCGGCGAGACGAGACAGCGCCGGGCATGCATCATACAGTCCCGCGAAACATTCTTAACAGATCTAACTGTATACTGTTCGGATGAGTCAGAGCCTGACCGATTCTGTCGGCGATAACCGGAGGATCTCCCGGACGGGTCAGAGTAACGTTCACCACCCCCCGAGTCCGAGCTACCGGACCATCGTCTTTTGTCGTTAGGGCTTTCCCTACCGTATTCATAGCCGTGCCCCTGCGTCTTGGAATATGACACCGCGAACTTCGGTCCATATTCCCTTTTCATTTCGGCGGGCATATTTTCCCTGGGATCTCGCCGATCCCAATTCTGGCGACGATCGTAGCGATCGTCACGTCGGGGAGGGTAGTCATTGGAATTTTGTCCCTCACGACGATCAGAATAATTACCCCGTCTCTCTCTCCAATTGGAGTCAGAATTTCGGTTGCGTTCGTCACGAGAGTAGTTTCCCAAATTCCTAGAATCTCGGTTACGAAAGTCTCGAGAGTAGTTTCCAGTATTTTGAGAGCTTCTAAACTTTCCCGAATTTCCCGGCTGATTTCGGTCAGAATTTTGATTCCCACCTCTATAGGCTCCTCCGCCGGGCTGGCGGCATTCTCTCCGAACATGTCCAGGTTTGTTACAGTTGAAGCAGGTGGTACCGGGAGGCAATTCGCGACCACGGTCTGATCGGCTAGCACCCCCCAACTTTTTGTTGGTTTCAGCTTCTAACTTCTCGAAACGAATTTTCAGATCTTTCATTGCCTTTTCAGCTTCGGCAATAGCCGCGGGAGCGCTCTTTTCGCTCATAAAACTGGGTTCTAAAAAGGAGGGATAGGCCTCTCCTGGGTACTCTCCCTCAGCCTGTAAGGCTTTTTCGACTGCCCGTTCCAAAGTTTTACACCCGGGAGGAACCCTGACTTTCAAATCGTTTCTCAACCCAAACAAAAACAATCTAAGTTTCAGAAGTTCCAACTGTTGTTCGTTGAACCCATCCTCTTCCTTGAAACTTAACCGGGCGTACCTATTTAGACGCATCAAATAATCAGTAACGGTTTCCCCTTTTTCCTGTTTAACTTGAAACATTAAAGACGACGCATGAAGGGCGGTATGGGGAGGGGTCATCACTTTTTTGGCAGCTTTTACCAGTTCATCCCAGGTCCCCCTGCTAGCTTTTGGAACTGATCGGAAAAGTTCGAGGGCCCTCCCACGCAAAGAACTAGAAAAGGTAAGGATAGTCTGCCCTTCATCGAAGCTCATCACCTGACAGAATCGCTCATAATGCTCCACATGTTCATCAAAAGATTCTGAAGCATGTGCATGATAAACAGGGACAGAACTGTATGCGGCAGCCACGCCCTGTGCTCGAATCGCAGAATGAAATTCGGTTAAAGTTTCTGTTAATTTGGTGAGCGCTTGGTTTTCGGCGCTCTCACTTTTAGTACTTTTGACACTCTCTCGGTCAGAATCAGTATTCTCAGGAACTTCGTGTTCCTCTGGATCAGACATTATGCCAGTTTTTAACTTCTGTTAAACGGTTCAAAGTTTTTTCGAAAGCTGTATCACCTCAAAATGTTCAAAATTCTCAAGGGTTTGCAACTTGTTCCTGTCTCACGCACACATCCCTATCGTAGCTAACTAGGTAATACTAACAAGCACACTCACAATCACACGCTGAAAAGAAACAAGCACTTTATAATTACGTAATAACGAAAGTTAATTAACTGATGATAATAATGTAAGTTATTACCGGCTTTCTCCTTGTAAACCAGGGGTTCAAATTTCAAGTGAAGTTTGAGTTCTTTTTAGGAAAATTGGACGGAGCCACTGTTAAACATTCAGAAACAGCAAAAGTTTACTAATCGTTCAAAATGATTACAGTAAGTTAACTTCGTCCTAATTAATTTTCCTCTCAGGCAGGCTCCACGTGTAAAGAAAAAGGTTGAGCTAGCAGACTTTTTGGAGCTGAGAGATCACTTCAACAACTCAATCTCTGAACTCTATGCAACTCAGCCCTTTCTATTAGACAAGTTTGGGGGTCGGGCAAACTTGATCTCTTTAAACAATTGTCTGAGCACTGGTGAAATGGCTCGTTTTCTCCCTAACTACCTAATAGTAAACTGACCACTCATAAAACTTTGAAATCAGTTTACTATAGTTCTTACCTAGTCAGGGCTTCCGTAACTGCAACTGTGGTCCACCCTGAGCCTCAGGTCAAATTCACTATTATCAAGACAAGGCAAACACCTGTGTAGCCGGAATTATTATTTTAATGAAGATGCGAAGATCAGGTTACTTTACAGAAATTAGTATCAATTGGTCAATTTTTCCACAATCGTCAAGTTATAGAGACTCAAAGCGCAACTGTCAGATAGTCAGCAGAATTCAATTAAGATTACCCATACACGATGAAGGTTACAAAGATAACTTGGTTCGATCAACTTTCTATCACAAAACTTACAATTCCGCGCGATCCAGTAAATTTAGAAAATATCCAAACCGCAATAACTGTAGACCGATTAGCACAGAGAATTAAGTCCGGGACAGAGAGATAAAGAGAGAGGGGTGACTAACACTAGACCGACTTCAGCAATTCAACTGCAAACACAGGCTAGGCACAACGGCCAATCAGTAGACTCAACCAACTCGTACGGCACAACGGCCCAAGAACACACAGAGGATTTCAGGTCTCTAAAACCGACCTATCTGGAACAGAGTCAACCCCAAACTGAAGTCTTTAGGTCAGTCACCCAATCCCGTCACAGCTCTGTTCACATGCAATTCTCACTTTTCGGTCTCTTTTAAAATTTCTTTGAAGTTTTGCGTGCCTATTGAAAGAAAGATCCATACGTCATGATAAGCATGACGTATGCGTTTGCTCAAGGGCTCATGGGGTTCCCCAAATCTTCGTTTTAAACCGATTAACCCCAACCCTCGAATTTGAACCCATAAATCGGAAAACACACCAATTAACGTAGCAATCCAAGCAAACAGGAACATAACAGAAACATGCAATTAACTGGACACTGAAAGGCATTTTCAAAGACATTCCTGACTATTTCTAAACTATACAAATTCCGACCAAAGTTTGAAATACGTACAATTATAGTGAACATTGGGAATTAGTTAGCACACATGAGAATTAGTTTGAACATTGGGAATTAGTTAGCACACATGAGAATTAGTTAGCACACATCCAGATTCAATACACATTTAGAATTAGTTGGGACAAAAATTGGTTCAGCAGAATTAGTACATTTGCATCACAAACACAGAGTCAAGAGTTTGAGTCACAGGAGTTCAACACAAAAATTGTCATCATGCAGCATTCAACACAAAAGTTTAGCTTGTTTTTTAGCTTGTTTTAGGCCAAAACCAAATTCTCTAGACATCTCTAAACAAGGCTCAAAATCTTCCTATTATATAAATAGAACCGACTTGTGGAAGATTTGTTTTAACCCGAGTAAATCACGCCGTGTTAATACTATCCTTTATTACACAGTCGTGATTAACCCGCGCAGCTGCGCAACCCAATCCAGTGTCCACATACAACAGGTATTACATCTGACACAACGATGCTGCCAAGAGCCAATCTGGCCGAAGGCCTCTCTGCTCGTTTCATGGAATGTATATATAGTTGTTGTGGTGAAACATTGAAGTGTGAAACAAACTTTTGACCACTACAAATGGTTTTAGTTCAACTTTAGTTACCATCTGCAATCACTTCACTATCACAAAGTGACCCAAACTCAGATCAGGAGGCAAGGGTTTCAATTCTGTAACTAATACATTAGAAAGCTAGTGCACTAATATTTCTGAAAAATTATTTATGATATCACCGGCTCCTCCTTTATTGTAATGATTGACAAAGTACTCAGCCTGGCCGTTCAAATCCATTGGTATCGGATCCGGTACCAAAGACAGGTAGCTGCGGGCCATGAGGTAGCCATAGGTCGGCACCTTTAGATCACCACTTTGTCTGCTCAATGAATCAACCTGGATCTTCAGCTGATCCTGAATGGCCTTTTTCTTCGTCTGACTGAGACGTGAGAGAGTGTCTGCCACTCCAATCGGGTCCACGTGCCAGATTCCGCCCTTTCCTAAAACCGACCAAAAGTTCAAAACATCAATGCATTTTTTCATTTTCATTTTCATTTCATTCATTTTCAATGCATTTTCAAGCCTTTTTACAATGGTTCACTGTCATCACTTCAAAAACTCTACGTCTTGCCATCGACGTTGGTGTTTTGAATTCAGGTTCGGAGTTGGGTAGGGTTGTTCACGGGCTCAATGTCCCAAAGCCGACCGGCCGACCGGCTCATTTGCCCGATGGCCAGCCGGTTTGGACAGGACCGGTAAAGAGCGTTAAACTGTATTCATAGTTCCAAACGCAAGCAGACGCGCGTAGACACGCGTAGACGCACGTATGTAAGCGTCTGCATGCGTTCGTGAGCATGAATACGCTACAATTAGTTTTAAACGGTTAAAGCGGCATGTTACAATCTGAGGCGTCGACACACGTCTCTATGCGTTCGCCACTATGAATGCAGCTTGAGTTCGTGAGTTTCCTGGTCTGTAATAGCTTTCTATGTCTATGTCTGCTGTTGTCTCATACCTTGGAATGCATTCCATTTAGATTTCAGATCTCGACCAAACTTAGACTCCACCCATGCAAGTCTTCTCATGAATTGAAAATCGTTTGGAAAAGTGCAGGAGTCTTGCACTTTTCGGATGGTGGCTTCCACAACAGCCTGCCCCTGGGATTCCGGTGTCATAGTGGCGTCAAAAGACAGCACAATGACAGCTGAACTTCCCAGAACAACTAACACTAGCTTTAACGTTGACATTTCAAGCAAATCTGGAAACTACAAGAGTTGTACCTAAATAAGGAAGCAATGACTCCTAGCAGTACACTGCTTTTTGACCAAAGATTTAGCACGTTTTGGTAGGTACTATGTAGGTTTGTGTATGTTCCTAAATGAGGAGATAGATTAGTCTGCAAAATCTGTCTTCAAACAAAATTTTGTTCAAAAAGGAGTGTCAGTCAACTCATATCTACCGTTCCTTTGAAGTTTCAAAAAATACAATATCATCGGAACAGGCGTCTACCTGTCACACGGACAGACAAAACAGTGCCCTTCTTTTTTTACCTATGATGCACAGGAAAACGAAAGCTATTCAACTTATTATATAATAAAAAATAAAAATGAGAAAGAAGAAGAAAGTCATGTACCACCGAAGGTCCGAAAAATTCGGACCTCCGGTGGGACTCGAACCCACGACATTTTGCGCACTAAGCAAACGCTCTGCCGACTGAGCTACGGAGGCACAGTCTCATCAAGCTTTGTCGGAATTGTACATTGTCAACCAACGTACATGACTTTGACTTTCACCGTGAACCCACTTAAGTAGAAAACGTAAGCTATTCAATTTATTATATAATAAAAAATAAAATCCTGCTTCTGAAACTAAACATTTTGGGGTTTTAAGTGGGTTGTTTTAAACTTGACCATATATTAGGGTCGGATTCTGAGGGGGGGGCTTGTCCCAAGAAAATTCTGATGGGGCTTGTACCTTGCCTTGAACCAGAATTTTCGAGGGGGGCTTGTATCTTGAACCAAAATGTTCGAGGGGGTCTTGTACCATAAGCATAAATTAATGCTAACAGTAACTTAAACTCAAAATTTTTAAAGAAATTGAAGAATATTGCGAATTTTTAGAAAACATTTCAAAATTTTGATCGATTTTTTGGAAAAAATAGGAAATTTTAGTAAAAAATTCCGGTGAAGAAGAAAAATTTTTGGAATTTTGGTGCGAATACCTATTTTTTCCGGCCATTTCTGCTTACCCCTTACCCAATTTTTCCTTACCCCTAGCCCCTGTGCCTTGTACCTTGTCCGGGTTGGGGGGGGGGGGCTTGGACCCTCCATACCCCCCGTGTTACCCTATGATACTTGACCGTAGCAAATGCAGCAAATATTGCCAGCTTGTAAGTGCAACATTTAGTTGAAAAATATGTCATTTTTGTGTAAATTTTAAAAGCCAACACCAAAACAATCGCTGCCTGCAAATTAATTTCAGCCAAACTTTGTGAAGGAAACATTTTACTTTATAGGCGCCGTTTAATACATTAATCTCGATTGGGTTTCTTGTAAGCTAAGACTGGTACCTAAAATGTTTTCAAAACAAGATAAACTGGGGGGGGGATAAAGGTGCAGCGGATTGTAAGAAAACATTCGAACGTAAATTTATAGTGAAAATAAGCTTAGAAAATTATAGGTGTATTGTTACCGGTTAGTAGTAGTCAAAGACCACGAAAAAACAGAGAACCCTTACAATTGATAGGGAGGGATATTCTTCGTTGATAGATGCCTTTTTTGCTTCCATCTTGGTTGGTTTTTTAAGCATTTTCAAATGCAAATTGTTGGGTTGGGGGATGATGACTTGAAAATAAGCAGAGGTATTTTCGAAAATTAACGGTCCGACCAATTCTGATTAAATATTTTCCAATGTGTAGCGAGCCCTGACCAGGCACATTTGAAAAATTATAAAAATTGCGTGTTGCATACAGAGATTTTCCGGGTAGTGTTGTTTCAGTAACCGATTTTAGGTTAGGCTTGAGCATGAATAACCTTTTTCGACAGGGGAAAATAGTATCAGTTTCAGTTTCAGTTGCAGTTAATTCTAAAATGTACTGAATTCCAGAAATAACAAAGCATAAATGGATGACTGTTTAGACACCCATAGCAGAATACTCACAAAATAGCTGTTTAAAACCTTTTGCAATACAATAAAAATTTTGCGATATGTGAACTCAGCGTGGTCGAAAACATACCCATATCAAATTTCAGCTCATGTCATCAAGTCTTGCGGATTCTCGTTCTGGTGGGGGGCTTTCTTGGGAAGATCGAATTCATTAGAAATTCTGCAATCAATAGTGCAAACGATTTAAAGAGAATTTCAAAATTTGTTTTTCGGTAAACCTCAACGCAACCTAGTTGGAGCTACATGTCGTGTCGTGAATTCATATCTTTTGCGCTTTCCCCCCATCCCTAACTTTGGATTTTTTGACTAATAACTTTGAACTTTGGTGTGGGTGCATGCTGGGAATCAAGTAAACAATTTCCCCCCCCCCAGCCTCAATTGGGGGGGGGGAGATAGTTTACTTGATGCTAACTTCCCAAAACTTGTCCAATTTACATAGCTCAAATTTTGTGTGAATACATTCCAACATATATTTGCTTAATTGGTAATGAAATTTTAAATTTTTAAGTTTTTTAAGGGGGGACCAAGGGGAACCAAAAACTTTTTTGTCCCCGATTTTGCTGAAAAGTTGTATATAGGGGTTTCCAATTAATAACCAATTGGGTCAAGTTTTGAGTGAGATGAAGCGTTGAGGGGGGAGATAGTTTACTTGGAAATTTGGGGGGGGGGAATTGTTTACTTGGGCTGACGAATTCAAAAATTCAGAAATGTAAAATTTTTAAAATTTGTAAAAAATTTTAAGTTTTTGTTTGGTAAGGGGGGACCAAGGGGAACCTAAACTTTTAAAAAACATTTTGCTGAAAACTTGCATAGTGGGGGTTTCAGGGGCGCTGAGCACGAGTCTGAAAACCGTTTTTCGATTCAGCTTTTCGTTAGCTCAGTATATATAAGCTTACATGTTAAGCTTACAAGTTTAGCTCATACTGAGCTAACGAAAATCTGAATCGAAAAACGTTTTCAGATGCGTGCTCAGCGACCCTGAGAACGCCCCTATGTTTTCAGCAAAATTTTTTCGGTTCCCCCCTTACCAAACAAAAATTTAAAATCACCACCCTTTCTTGAAAAGGCCCTTAGACAGCTTCAGTTCGAGTGAGTATTCGGAGCAACACTGCATCATGTTGATTTATAAACGTATTATGAAGAGTAGTTCTATCTAGTCCATCTCGATTACGTTAAGAAAATAATTAACTCATAAATTAAAGTTACACCTTCAAAACACTTTTTTATGGAGCCGGAACCCTCCTTCTTCAGGTCTTCCGTTGGTTTCTTCCTTCCTTCCGTTGCCTACCCTAAGCCTGGGCCAAAATAAGTGTATATACCGAAAAATGTGGCGATATTACCAGCAGAGTTTTGCATTCCGAAAATCCGTCCAATATGGACCGAATTTGCTATTTCTTTGAATCCCTGAAAGTGTCTCACTGGTTGTTAAGGCGGTGTTAGACTTTGGGAGAAAACCAGACGACAGCCGAAAACGAGTGCGACAGCTTCTGCCTGCACTACTGTGGAACTTTGGAGAAATGAAACTTGCAAAAGCCTAGCGTATTCAATTGATGTGAATTTTGAGACTGAATAAAAGTGACCACGGACTATGGTATACAGTGAAAGTATTGTAGGATGAATTGCAAAGGCGGTAGAAAAGATAGGTCATGCCTCGATTACACGCCCCACCACCGCCCAAAATCTTTAAAACGTCACCAAATTGGCTACAATTTGGTGTGGGTATATGTTTCCGACCACTCAGAGTTCAAATACCGCAAAATCGATTTTCTTCAATTTCCAAGGGGTGACCAAGGGAAACCGAAAAACTTTTGTCTCGGATTTTACTGAAAATGTATACAGGGGCTTTTGGGGTCGCAGAACACGAATCTGTAGTCCACTTTTCGATTCAGATTTTCGTTAACTCAGTATGAGCTTACACCTTTAGCTTATACTGAACTAACACAAAGCTGAATAGCTCGAGCTAAAATTTGGTAAGGTACAGTTTTCCACTCAAACATTGCAAAACGACTCAATTTTGTGAAATTCAATTCTTATCAATTCGCATGGCAGCACGAAGGAAAGCCGATAAGTTATCCCGCCGAAGGGCTGTTGCATACGGAGGATGTTCGCACGACGCACATAACAGGAAGCCGAAGCGGGTCTTGTCTCGTTTACCCTTCCCAGTACTCAAAATACTTAAAACTTGACCAAATGAGCTAAAATTTGGTGTGGGTATGTTTTCGACCACGCTGAGTTCAAATATCGCAAAATTTTTCGATTTCTAAGGGGGGGGACCAAAGGAAACCGAAAAATTTTTTGTCTTCGATTTTGCTGAAAAGATGTATATAGGGGTTTTCGGGGTCGTAGAACACAAATCTGAAGTCCGTTTTTCGATTCAGCTTTCCGTTCGCTCAGTATAAGCTAAAGATTTAAGCTTAAGATGTAAGCTTATACTGAGCGAACGGAAAGCTGAATCGAAAAACGGACTTCAGATTCGTGTTCTACGACCCTGAAAACCCCTATATACATCTTTTCAGCAAAATCGAAGACAAAAAATTTTTGGGTTTCCCTTGGTCCCCCCTTAGAAATCGAAAAATTTCGAATTTCGCGAAATCAAAAAAATTTTGCGATATTTGAACTCAGCGTGGTCGAAAACATACCCACACCAAATTTTAGCTCATTTGGTCAAGTTTTAAAGATTTTGAGTACTGGGGGGGGTAATCGAGACAAGACCCGCCGAAGCTAATGCTTGATTTTGCTTTTCATTAGCTAAGTATAAGCCAAAAATTGTTAGCAAGCTTATGCTGAGCTAACGAAAACTATCGAAAAAGAACTTCAGATTCGTGTTCTGCGACCCTGAAATTCCCGCATGCTACTTTGAAGCAAAATCGGCGCCAACACATTTTCGGTTCTCCTTGGTCTGCCGTTGTTAATTGAAAGTCAAATGTTGCGAAATCCCAAAAATTTTGCTTTATTTGAACTCAAGCGTGGTCGAAACATACCCTTTCCCGATCCCAGCTCGATAACGCTTCAAACGTTTCCACGGGGGGGGGGGTGGCAGAATAGTGGTCCAATGGACCGACCGACAAAATTCATAAATTAAATTAAACAGGAAGACGAAGCGATTGCTATCAGCACGGGTATAACTGAAACGTAAATAAGCCCGCTCTTCACTTTGTTTGTACCGCCAATTAAGGATAAACGTAGGCCATAGGGTTTGTAGTTCTAACACAACAGCAGCATATGTCACAAGCGCAAGTAATTTCGCAAAGAACCGCCCTCCTGTTTATGTCAAAATCCGACATTGTACCAAGAGCAAAAATTGGATAAATTAGAGTCAGACAAGAAAAAGTAGTGTCCTGTTATTTGAACCTCAGATGCCATTGTGGTCAACCCGAAATCATGAACTTGTGATAAAGGCGCAAGAAGTGAAGAAAACTACCTCCAAAAGCTATCTAGGTTAGGTATATACTAAGTATGAAATAGAATGAAAAAGGCAAACTGTGAAACATTACGGAAAAACTATTACGAATTCCGAAAAACTTTCGATTACGTATATTTTGAAACCAACTCAAACCCCAGCCAAAGAGTGGAGGTAACGCAAACTCCTACAGTTGCAACCATGTAGTGTTTGCCCCTGACTGAGTCACCCAGATCGTATCTTTTGCGCTTCCCCCCCAACCCTAACTTTTGATTTTTTTGACCAATAAATTTGAAATTTGGTGTGGGTGCATACTGGAGGCTGGTGAATTTCAAAAATTCAAAAATTTTAAAACTTTAAAAATTGTTAAAAAATTTTAAATTTTTGCTTGGTAAGGGGGGACCAAGGGGAACCAAAATTTTTTTGAAAAAATTTTGCTGAAAACATGCATACAGGGGTTTTCTGAGCACGAATCTGAACTCCGTTTTTCGATTCAGCTTTTCGTTAGCTCAGTATAAGCTTAAGTTGTAAGCTTAACATGTAAGCTTATACTGAGCTAACGAAAAGCTGAATCGAAAACGGATTTCAGATTCGTGCTCAGTGCCCCAGAAAACCCCTGTACGCATGTTTTCAGCAAAATTTTTTTCAAAACATTTTTTGGTTCCCCTTACCAAACAAAATTTTAAAATTTTTTAATTTTTGAAGTCACCAGCCTCCAGTATGCAGCCACACCAAATTTCAAAGTTATTGGTCAAAAAAATCAAAAGTGAGGGCTGGGGGGGAAAGCGCAAAAGATCCCCCAGACCTACTGTGTTATCAGCGTGTCTACTAACTCCAAGTGTTCCGCCTTATTACTCTGTCAAGAAAAGGATTGCGTTAGTTTCAACTTTACTCTACTCTTTATCGCCCGGAGGGAACCGAACACACCGAACTCCAGGTTTGAGCCCACTACAAGGCTCAGGCTAGTAAAGTTTTGCATGACTTAGCGATGTCAGACAGACAAGTGAAAAAGTTTAGCTTAATCAAAGCCCCTGCAAACAATAATTTCCTCAAATTTCCTCTAAGATTTAGGGATCTATGGGGCGGGGCACTAATATCGGCATCAAAGTCTCTATGTAACTTGTTTGGACCACAACCATCTCAGATTCGGGTCAAGTCACGAGTACCCGCCACGGCTCAAAATGATTACAACTTAATCAAATTAGCTAAATTAGCTTATGTTGAGTTCAAAAATCGCAAAATTTTATCCCAAGCTGTCACACACTGCAAGGCATTGCAGTTATCTTAGCAAAGAAGCTTAAAAAGTATCTAAAAATTGGCCGACCTAGGCTACAGTAATAACTAAAGTAAGCTCTAAGTAAGACAAGGCACATAGTCAGTTTTTTTTCAAATTGCTGTCATGGTTTACGTCATATTACTTTTTTTGTACACCATTACGATGCTATGTCGGCTTACAAGGTACAACAGTCAATGAAAAAGAAATAAGAAATACAGTCAGTAGCAAACAGAAAACGTCAGATACAGATTGAGGTAGCTGAAATGGATTAAAAATTTGTTAAAATTAAAGTAATATGAAATTAAAAAAGTCGTAAAAGCCGTAAAAGTCGTGAAACGGCACTATTTGAATGGATCATGGTTTGATTAAATCACTATAGATTAAAAAAATTTGAAATTTGAAAGTAAGAATTAACTAACACCGAAAATTAGAAGCATAAAGGTAAAAAGAAATCGCAGTTTACAACAGTTAGTTCAGGGGCTTCCTGAGAAGCGCAGATTGCATCATACTAATTAATTAAGTTATACATCACAAAATCAATATGCCTTCAGAAGAAAGCACTAAGTACATTTGGTTCAGAGTACAGGAAATAGAAATCATGTGTCAAAAGTTTTAAACATTTTAAGCAGTGTAAAGCATAAAATAAAATTCTTGTCTGTACTAGAGTCAAATTGAGAAGCTTCTGCTAATGCCAAGAAAAAACGAAGCTAAATTAGTCTTTCCCGGAGACTATGCAAATCAATTTGTCCAACTTATATGGGAAGATTTCTGAGAAAATTGGATTTGAATTGATTTGAATGAGATTTGAATTGAAATTTGAAGTTTCCAAAAGATTTTCAAAAACATATCAGATCCCGGTAGATATCGCAGGTTACAACAACAATTAAGGGGCCTCCTCAGAAGCCACGGATTATAAATACAGTAACAAACAGTAACAAAGATAAGGGCTTTCAGGCGAAAGCACGGGTTACGCAAAACCTTCAAAGTGAAGCAACCAAAATGTGAATGTTAAAGCAAAGACAATCGGTTTTGAAAAATTTTTAAGGTCACATTTAGGAAACAGGATCAATTTATAGGAAAAATTAAACTTGACAAAAAATATCCCAAGCAGCTATCCAATCTGTTTTTAGTTTCGGCTTTTCATTTCAATAAAATGATAAATTTTCGCAAAAATTTCATAAAAAGCCGGAAAAAAGTTGAAGAATTTTGAAATCAATTAAATAATACAAACTTTACGAGCTCACTCACTGTCATGTCAACGCTTAGTTAGTATAATCATACAAAGATGTTAGTAACAAATGTTCAAAACAAAAAGTCCACTATGTACAGTACACGTTTTGTCCACAGAGGTTCCAGTTTTCAACTTCAGGTTTCAGAGTTTATTCCTCTTTCGGAGGGATCATCTCAACATCGGTGGCGACGATGAAACCACCGTTCTGGAAGATCATCTCCGGTTCGCCGATCATCTTGAGACCGGGGAGCATCGGAAGGGGGATTCCCTTGCCGGTGAGGCGATCCATGGTATCCTGGAATCGGGTCTTGTCCTTCTTGAGGGCCAGCTCCGCCAGCTTCTCCATGGTGGCCTGGGTGACGTCCGTGAGCTTAGTTTCCGTCAGGTGAAACTTAATCTCATCGAACTTCACCTCACCATGGATTTTGTTTTCCTGTTTCAGGCAGCTGATGTTGACCATCTGTCCGTTGAAGTTGAAGTCCGTCTTAATCAGGGTGATATTCTCCGTCCAGCCGCGTTCCTCGTTCTTCGGGATGTAGGCGTGGATCTCGCCCACTCCGCTGAAGTACATCCCGGTTTCATCGGTCTTGAAGGTGATCGGCTTCTTGCCGACCACATGGAGATGGACCATGGCATCGGGGTAGGTCTTGGCCAGTTCCTTGGACACCTTGCCCATGCAGATCTCCTCACAGCTGGTGGCCAGCAGGACCCCGAATTTGCCCAACTTTTCGGGGGTCACGATGTAGTTGGTGATCCCGTGGTTGTGCATGGCCCACATGTAGGAATTCATCGCGTAGTCGGTAGCCTGGAGGACCAGCATTTTGTTGGCCACCTTTTCTGGGATCTCTGGAAGGGTGGGGGGCTCGAAGGGGGTACCCTCGGTCCCCTTCCAGAAGATGCCGCCGCGCAACATCATGGTGATGAAGCTGTCGGTGACCATCGGATTTTCCAGGAGGGTGAAATCGGCCATAACCGGGATCTTCTTGCTCAGCGGGACCTGGAGCGGCCAGTGGGCGAAGAGGTAGCTGACCCGGGCAGTGATCAGGGTCTCTGCCTGCTCGCAGACGCGCTTGTTCAGCATCTCTGAAATAGAAAAAGAGAAATAGACGTGTGACAAATAAATTAAGGATCAAGTAAACAATCTCCCCCCCCCTCCCAAGTAAACTCCCCCCCCTAAATAATCTTCAGAACTTAACCAATATAGCTCCTGTGTGGATGCCTTCCAACACATGTCTGATTGATTGGTAATAAAATTTTAAAATTTTAAAAAATTTAAATTTTTAAGTTTTTTAAGGGGGGCCCAAAGGGAATCAAAAAAAATTTTGTCGTCAATTTTGCTGAAACATTGTGTATAGGGATTTTCGGGGTCGTAGAACAGGAATCTGAAGTAGGTTTTTCAATTCAGCTTTTCGTTAGCTCAGTATAAGCTAAAGTAGTAAGCTTAAGATGTAAGCTTGTACTGAACTAACGAAAAGCTGAATCGAAAAACCGACTTCAGATTCCTGTTCTACGACCCCGAAAACCCCTATACACAATGTTTCAGCAAAATTGACGACAAAAAATTTTTTGATTCCCCCCATAGCTTCGTAGAAAACTTGAAAACACTTTGATGGATTGAGTTAAAACTTGGTAAAATTTTATTCCAATCAATCAGACCTGCTGATTGGAAAAATGCAACAAAATTTTAAAATTTAAAATTTTAGTTTTGCTGAAGTTAACATCAAGTAGACTTGAGGCTGGGGGGAGATTGTTTACTTGATCATATGTAAATTAACACTAACATTATGCTATACCACGAGTATAAAGTGCAAAATGTGAACTCCGGCTAGCAGTAAAGTAGTCCAGCATAGTTAGCACGGTCAAAGAGATCACAGAGTGGTAGGGTTATTTTCAACTACACTGTCTATAATTTTGCGAAATTGCATGTTCTCACGAATTTATATTTCTTTGGAGTGGCCGATAATTTTGCAAGATTTTTGCAAAAGAGTACACCTTTTTTAAATCATTAGCCCTCACTATGCCTTCCTAAAGCCCTCAAAATGAACAAATAGAACCTTTTGGCCAGCCAACTGTTGATTGTGACCACTTTGCGTAGGAACACATTGGAAGCTAATATGAATTCAGTTCAGACAGTTTCAAACTGTAAAAAAATGGGATCCAAAAACCGTTTTACGACCGAATACCGCTGTTGCAGAAGAGCCACCGTTCCACTCAATAGTCCGGTTAGGGATAGTGCCAGCTTAGAACGTATTCATTTTTTGAGGGGATGTACGGTTTTCATTAAACTTAGTTAATTAACACAGAGCGCCGTTAGCTCAGTTGGAGAAACATTGGAAAAGTTTTAAAGAGGTTCCACTTTCGGCTTAAAGTTAAGTTAATGTGTTAAAACCTAGGTTTAATCGAAAGCTGATGTCAGAAATTCACATGAAGGTTTTCAGCAAAATTGGGCACAAAACGTTTGCTGGAGATGGAGCTCATTACAAATAATCAAGTTAAGTTTAAAATTCATAAATATGTAAACCTTAGGTTTATCAGCCGCCGGCGCTAACTTGCACAAAGGTTTCTGGTAAAAAAGTGCTATAGAGAGCAAAGAGCAAGAGAAGCTTCGGTACACTCTACGGCCTTTTAAAGAAAGGGTAGAGTAGAGTAGAGTAGAGCAGAGTTAAAATGGACTGTTTTAACTCGTTTTAATACCAAGCTTGAGTTTTTATCTTTTAACTTTTTCATTAAAAGGAACGAGATAATTTTAACTCTACTCTACCCTTTCTTGAAAAGGCCCTCAGACAGTTTCAGTTCGAGTGAGTCTTCCGAGAAGCACTGCCTATTTCGATTACTTCAAAAATTAATTAAAGTTATTAGTTAAGTAAAATCATTAAAGTCACACCTTCAAAGGACTTCTTCATGAAGCCGGCGGCTTCCTTCTTCAGGTCTTCGGTGGGTTCCTGATCCCATTTCATGTCCCATTGGTCACATTCCGCCTCGAAGTGACAGGATTTCGGTTCCACTTTCGGCTTGCCTTCTTCGGATTTCGTCAGATAGAGTGGGAATTCCAGTTCCATGTCCTTGAGGAAGATCCAATAGGTCCCAGTATATTCCTGACCTTCCTTGTCCAACTTCCAGTTACCTGAAATAGAAAAAAATAGATAAAATGCAAAATCTTAGAATTAGTATACAACAGCACAAAAATTGCGTTTATTCTGGTCAGAACAAAGCAGTAGGTACTAGCAATGGGCACTTGATATCCGGATAATTTATAGATGCGGATATCTGATTTGAGAAAAATATTCTGGATATCCATCTACATTTCAGACGAAGTATCTAATGAAAATGTAGCAAGTTTTTGATACAAATTTACTATGAGAAGAGTTCAAATAATTCTAATTGAAAACAGAATTCTGGGAAAGTTTTTGCTTCCTTGCTGAAAAGAAACCCCCATTTCAAAGTTAAAAATCAAAATGAATCGAAAAGTCAATGCTAAAATTCAATTGAAATGATAAAGGGTGATTGTTTGGTGTGCGCACACCTGTCTAAAATTCGAAAACTTAACCGACTGAGCTCAAATTTGGTATGGGTGCATTTTAACACATTTCAGATCGGTCCACGACAAAAATTTGAAATTTTTAAAAATTTAAAGTTTTAAGTATTCCAAGGGGGGAACCAAGGTGAACCAAAAAATTTGTTGTCTCCGAATTTTAGTCTTTTGCTGAAAATTTGCATACAGGGGTTTTCAGGGCCGTATGGTATTGTATGGTATGGTATGGCAAATGGTATTCAGATTCGTGCTCAGCGACCCTGGAAACACCCGTATGTAACTTTTCAGCGAAATCGAAGACAAAAACTTTTTGATTCCCCTTGGTCCAGCTTAAATAATTTTAAAATTCAAAAAAATTTAAAAATTTAAAAAAGTTTTTTAATTTTAAATTTTTGTTGCGGATCGATCAGAAATGTGTTAAAATGCACCCATACCAAATTTGAGCTCAATCGGTTAAGTTTTTTTAAATTTAGACACAGGTTATTTTTTTAAATTTTAGACACAGGTTTGCGCATACCAATCACCGTAAAGTTCCCTCGATTTCAATTATATTCTATTCATATCATGACCTCTATATAAATAAGTTTTGGTTTTGCGGCAGCTTCGATCAGTCTTGGATACAACTGAGAGGCCCCAACGCAAAACCAGTCCAAAAGTGAGCTGCGGATTAAGGGGATTAAGAGGTAGTTTGCTGAGGTACTCAAAGTTTAAGACCACCTTATTGAAGCATACTGCAGTTAGGTTTCATTTAGCACTTGCAGCACGTTGCATCTAATGCAGGAGGAAAGTGTAGCAACAAACGCACGCATTAGTTTTTCTGAAGGAGTGTGTTGGTATCTTTTGCGCTTTCCCCCCCAGCCCTAACTTTTGATTTTTTTGACCAATAACTTTGAAATTTGGTGTGGGTGCATACTGGAGGCTAGTGAATTCAAAAATTCAAAAATTTTTAAGTTTTAAAAATTTTTTAAAAATTTTAAATTTTTGTTTGGTAAGGGGGGACCAAGGGGAACCAAAAATTTTTTGAAAAAATTTTGCTGAAAACTTGCATAAAGTGGTTTTCTGGGGCGGTGAGCACGAATCTGAAATCCGTCTTTCGATTCAGCTTTTCGTTAGCTCAGTATAACCAGCCCTAACTTTTGTTTTTTTGTCCAATAACCTTGAAATTTTGAATGAGTGCATACTGTAGGTTGATAAATTCAAAAATTTTTAAATTTTAAGAGTATTACAAAATTTTAAATTCTAGTTTTAGGTCCGTTTTCAATTCAGCTTTTCGCTAGGCCTATATCTGTAGCTTATTTATACTGAGCTAACGAAAAGCTGAATCGAAAAACGGATTTCAGATTCGTGCTCACCGCCCCAGAAAACCCCTGTATGCAAAATTATTTCAAAAATTTTTTGGTTTCCCTTCTTACAAACTAAAATTTTCAATTTAAATTTTTTTAAATTTAAATTTAATTTATGAATTCATCAGCCTTCAGTAGGTATGCATCCACACCAAATTTGGATCTTTTCAGGATAACCCACCCCAGGCCCAGATTCCGCAAAACTTGATCAAATGAGCTGAAATTTGGTATGGGTATGTTTTCGACCACGCTGAGTTCAAATATCGCAAAATTTTTCGATTTCGCGGAATTCGATTTTTTTCGATTCGTAAGGGGGGACCAAGGGGACCCGAAAAATTTTTTGTCTTCGATTTTGCTGAAAAGTTGTATTCAGGGGTTTTCGTGGTCGCAGAACACGAATCTGAAATCCGTTTTTCGATTCAGCTTTTCGTTAGCTCAATATAAGCTAAAGTTCTAAGCTTAAGATGTAGCTTATACTGAGCTAAAGAAAAGCTGAATCGAAAAACGGATTTCAGATTCGTGTTCTGCGACCACGAAAACCCCTGAATACAACTTTTCAGCAAAATCGAAGACAAAAAATTTTTCGGGTCCCCTTGGTCCCCCCTTACGAATCGAAAAAATCGAATTTCGCGAAATCGAAAAATTTTGGATATTTGAACTCAGCGTGGTTGAAAACATACTCATACCAAATTTCAGCTCATTTGATCAAGTTTTGCGGAATCTGGGCCTGGGGTGGGTTATCCTGAAAAGATCCCCAAATTTCAAAGTTATTGGTCAAAAAAGCTAAAAGCTGAACTCTTGTAGTAGTACGTGGGGTAGGTTGTCAACAACAAACAATAACTTTAGGTTTTACTGAGCCAACGAAAAGCTGAATCGAAAAACGGATTTCAGATTCGTGCTCAGCGCACCAGAAAACTCCTGTATGTAAGTTTTCAGCAAATTTATTTCAAAAATTTTTGAATTCATTTGCCTTCAGTAGGTATGCACCCATACCAAATTTCAAAGTTATTTGTCAAAAAATCAAGTTAGGGCTGGGGGGGAAGCGCAAAAGATTCCAAGTAAGAAACCCAATTAAACCGAAAGCAATGAAAGCCTGAAAAGCATATCATTTAACCAAACATATTTCAATTAGTTAATATTAATTAATTAATACTTACCAGAAACATTGACATGACCGCCCTCCGTTTCCCAGACCAGAGTGGACGGTGGGGAGAAGTCCACCTTGAATTCCGGGTGGACATAGTCAGTCATTTTCGGATTTTCCATCAGATGGAAAATGCACTGGTCACTTCCTGGTTTCGTGTGCATCCAGGTCATCTTCATGTTCTTCATTTCCTTTCGCATGGCCTTGGAGGCAACCTGAAATGGAAATAGAAAAACTGCAGAAATGAATTTATGGAATGACTTTTTCAAACCACCTTTCCTGGATGGTTCCTTTCTGGGTTGACGGTTTGAGCTTGCTTGACCAAATCAACGAGATAAAAAGGAAAAGAAGTTGAAAATATGGAAATGATAAGGATATGGAAATCAGCAAGAAAAACCCAATTTCAGTCAACGAAGCCTGAGGGCTTAATTTGCAGCTTTGGGCTGGTTCTGCTAGCTAAACCAAGGATTAACGGGTCAACTGGCGTCATCCAATAAAATTGAACCTGAATTGATTTTAGCTCGATTGGAGTATTTAACAATTTTAAGCAAATTTTAAGCGAAAGCAATAAGACCCCCAGAAATTTGTACCTTTGAATACAGTTGAATGTTTCAAGCACAATTTTCTGAACTTTTCGTGACATATTCTTCAAAATGTGTTAATGGTTCACAAATGGCAGTTGACCGATTTCGAGCTTCCAACGGAAGCTTACCCAGATATTATTCAATTAGAACAGTATTTTGAAATATATATTGAAAATGGAACCAAGATGGAAAAACTAAACTAAAATTTGAAAGGAAACAAAACTTCGCAACTTGGATATACCAAAACTTTTGGCATTCAGTCACAAACGTTTTAAGATCAACTAATCCTTGTTTTGAAGCGGACACGAATTTTACGAGTTTCACTATAACATCAGGAAACAGATACCCTCAAAATACAACCCGTCCTAACAAACAAAGCACTAGCACAAGCTGTCCCATTTCTAAACGCAAAATTTCCCTAATTTCTGTAGTGCATATCTGAGAACTAATTAAAAAACCAGACAAATTCCACTCAAAACTGAGTTTTAGGCCAGCTACACCATTTCAAAGAGTCAGAAACAGTTGTCAGTTATACATTCAAAATTATTTTTATTCAAATTCAATTAAAATTTATTCTCAAACGTCGCAAAAATTAAGCTGCATCGTTTCAAACAGTCAGAAACAGTTAGACAGTCAAAATTATTCTTTATTAAAATTCAAATTAATTAAAATTTATTCGCAAATATCGCAAAAATCACAAAACTAATCCTCAAAAACATTACCTCTTTGGCCATCTCCATGCCAGAGTGGTTGATACAGACTCGGGCACCGGGTTTGGTTGGCAGATCATGGATCTCCGGGTGAGCCAGGGTACAGGCGACCCCCAGAGCCAGCAGAAAGGCAAGGGTTAGACTCATCCTTGAAGAGTGGAATTGAGAGAGAGAGTGAAATTGGAAACAACCGTTCTCCGTGAAAGAAGCAGAGAAACTGACTGAAATTGGGATGGAAATTCTGGGTCTCTTTAAATCTGGACCTTGTTTTGATGAGGAAGGGTCGCCCCTTTGTTTCCAGGCCAGACAAAGACTGGGGTCATTTATTCAACATTTGAGGGGCTATAAACTGGGGTCCAGTGACCCCCAAAAAATTCCGAGGGGGGGACTAAATTCAAATTTCAAACCAGTAACATTCTTTCAGTTTAAACCAAAATAGGCATAATTTGGTTAGTAGCTGCATGTCAAATTTTTAATTCAGAGCTACAATTTTTAAGTTAGGTGAACTTAAGTACCGCATGACCCCTCCTAGTCAACATTGTCATCGCAAAACTCAAAAGCCTCAATTCTAATACGCAAAATAAATGGTTAGAAATCTGGGGCTGTTTCTGCAAAATTAATTGCACAGCGACCTTTAACCTTTCACTCAAGAGAAATTGGTGTTTAATGAAGCGTTGTTCACGTGAAAACAGGGGGAATTCGAAACATCAATAGGAAAACCGACAATTCTAGCCCAGACAGAACATTAACGTTCAACGTAATTTATTTGGTCTTAGCTTTTGTGAAAATAACAACTTATGCACTAAATTCTGAGGGCTCAGACCATATGTTGTAACCTTTGACCCCTTTGAGGAAAAGAAAATTTTACCTTTGCAACAAAATACCTAGGTATACATAAAATCGCCAGTATTTGTGAGAACTTTAGAAGAAAGGAAATTTTGAAGTAGAAATTGGAAACCGTGGGATAGAGAATAGTTTTACCAATTGAGAGTCGCCTGAAATCTTTTTTAAATACCTATCAAAACATGTGAAAATGCACCATGTTAAGATTTAAATAATTGAATATTACATTATGTGTGCCCGAAAAATGAGGATTGAGGGATCACCTTTTATGCATGTTTCATTGGTATGTATGTACTTCAAATATATACGCTCAAATTTGTTAATCCTGGTTTAGAATCTAAATTTCTCCGCTGGTGCACTGTCTAAACCTTTTTGAAACTTCGATTTCTGAATCATATTGATTCAATTACAGCTTTTCAAAGCCATGCATGAATTGACTGAAAAATAGTGAACTATGTAAAGAACGATTCAACATGGTAGCTTTGTGATTTTAAAAAACTAAGGGATCTGTTGCGCTATTCCCCAGCCCTAATTTTTGATTTTTTAACTAATAACTTTGAATTTGTATGGGTGCATGCATACTGAAGGCTGATAAAATCAAAAATTTTAAACTAGTTTGGTAAAGGGGTGCCGAGGGAAACCGAACTTTATTGAGCTTACAAAAAGCTATATTGAAAAACAGATTTCAAATTCGTGCTCAGCGCCCTAAACACCCCTATATGCAAGTTTTCAGCAAACCTTTCGTTTATTGTCTCGATTACCCCCAATACTCAAAATCCTTAAAACGAGACCAAATGAGCTGAAATTTGGTATGGGTATTTGGGATTTTGTCGATTTCTAACTTTTTGTCTCCGAGTTTGCTGAAAAGTTCTATACAGGGATTTTCGGGATCGTAGAACACGAATCTCAAATTAGTTTTTCGAGTCAGCTTTTCGTAAGCTCAGTAAATACTTACATCTTTAGCTTATACTGAGTTAACGAAATGCTGAATCGAAAAACGGACTTCAGACTCTTGTTGGACAGGAATGGACAAAATATGCTAATAAAATTAAATTTAGATTTGTATGGGGGCTTACTGGTGGTTTGTGAATTGAAATTTTTCAAATTCTAAAAAAATTTAAGTTGGTGATGGAAGTCAAATGGGGGTCTCCCCAATTTTGCTAAAGCTTGCACTTTGGGATTTTCAGAGGCGCCGAGCACGAAAATAAAGTCCGTTTTTCGATTCAACTTATTTTCCGTACTCGAAACCACATAGTTTTGTATTTTCATTTTCCGTATTTATGACTTAAGCTTCTCCGTGACTTTCAACAACCATTTATATATTCCCAAACCAAATCTTTTCTCTTACGTAAATTAATATTGTTAATATTAATTACTTTATACTTCCTCTCAACTTGATCTTAAGCAAATTTAATTAGTTTCTACATCCTATTACTGTGCTACAGTACTACCCCGCAGAACCGTTGAGATTTTCCAAATCGGAACTGTCTTGACGTTATCATGTAAATCGGCTAAATCAATGTAAATCAATTCTGTTTGTTTTCAAGAAATCTGTCTGATTGCAGATCCTTGGGGGAGATCAAAAATCAAGGAAAATAAAACAAGTCCATCTCATTTCCGTAACACTAATGCTCGTGCCGATGTCTTGAATCAGTGAATATTTCCGTATTACGTTTGTTGTTAACTGAAGGTTGTTACAAAAGCTACCTATCCTCTAACTTGACAGCTCATTTGACTGAAGCCTTTGAGCAATACAGTAGTCCAAAGTCTAGTATCATCAAGAGTCCATAATAAATTCCTTTATATGTATCATAGAAGAAGAGTAAGCCACTAGAGGGCTCCTCTTCTTGGCATTGCGTAACGACGCTCCGCCAACAAGACGCGAATGTTCCCCCGTTTGGTGGGGGGGGGGGGGGGGTAGACAAGCACACCCCCTCCCCGGGTGGTGGGGGGTAGCCAAAAGGGGCGCCCGTTTGGTGGGGGGGTAGCCAAAATGGGTGTCCGTTTGGTGTGGAGGAGGTAGAAGGGGGTTCCCGTTTGGGGGTCAGACTAAGATTGGCTGAATCTGATTGGCTGTTGGCGCCCCCCCCCAAACGGGGATCTCTCTTTGCTACCTCTGGAAATAAACAGAAACTACCGTAATCCTTTGCTGTACCCCACGACCACCAAACGGTGAGAGGTCTCTGCAAACTGATTTTTAGTGTGTCTGTGAAACCCATCAGAAAACTTGAACCTGGTGCATAAAAATTGATACTTTTGCTGTCCTTTTGCAATCCAGTGCTAAAAACCTTAACCTTAAATTCTGTGGTGGCTGGCCACCAGTTACAGCCTAGCGCTATGTAAGAAAGGTTCTGCTTTGCAACCACTATAGTTTGGGTTCTATCTGACTCAGGCTGGAGTCTAAAGAGCCTTTTCAAGACAGGGTAGAGTAGCGTTAAGATTAACTCGATCCTTTTCCTGAAAGAGTTAAAAGGCAGAAGTCAAGCTTGAGTGAAGTTAAACCAGTCAATTTAAACTCTACTCTACTTTACTCTACCCTTTCTTGAAAGGCCCTATGAAATGTTGTACTGCAGTTTGGGAACAACTTCAAACTTAAGCTTGGTTCGATCGATTGTGCCTGGATGATTCAATCGGTAGAGCGTTGGCCTAGTCAGCCAAAGGTTGTGGGTTCGATCCCCACCTCAGGCCCAAATTTTTCGAGGCGGAGGTGATTATTTCGTTTAATTCTATCACATTTCTTATTAATTGGTGTAAAAGAATATGGCTCGGCCAGAAATCGAACCAGGGACCTTCCCATCTGCACACAGGAGTGCTACCACTGCACCAAGGAGCCAAGAGAGAGCAGAGAGTTCAACTGATTGCCATTTCAGTGTGGCTCACTGGTGTCAATTTTAGGTTTCAGCAACTCTCAGGATAGGCTACCCAGTGATAACGACTAGGACTGAATAAAGAGTCACGCTTTTTATAGGTGCATTAAAATAGTCAGATATCTTGAAAGTATTCTAGTCTCATTCTTGGTTAAACTTTTCTGGACTATGTACCAGATGGCTTGTGTATATTGGTCTAACAGCTTTACTGCCGACCTTCAACAGAACTAGAAGTCGACTCGATGCAGGCTTACAAGCAGACGTTTCATGGCAATAGGAATGGAATTATTACAAACTTATTGTTATAAACAAATTTACAAGCTAATTTTATTATAATTTCTTTATTATTTGATCAAATATTTATTTCATTTATTCATCGTCCTTTACTTGTCAGGGCTGTAATCGAAGCCACATTTCCTTTTTCACTGTTCCAGTTTCAGCTCGTCGATGTCATCCAAATTCTGGAAGGAAAGTTTGTCTACAGTAAATGAAAAAATTGCTTAGAGCGAACTAATAGCATCGAAAATGAGCAATTTTGTTGATTAGAGTCAAGGAAGTGCGAGGCTTTTTCATGGACCCCGTTTCCATCCCCTGTGGTTTCAGAATCTTCAGAATATTAATTAGAATATGGTATTCAATGTGGTTGTTGTTTGACTGAATCTAATTAGTCGCAGTGAGTGGGTTAAGTATTCGAAAACCCTGAATGTTTCGACGTAATCATATCTGGATACCATTCCCAGGGGACGGATTTACACTTTGTGGAAAACTGTGAAAACTTTACAGCATTGAATTAGGATTAATATCCACAGAAAAGCCAAAATATCGTACACTTGTATGTGATCCTGGCTTTTGTCCGATTCATTTGTAATCCTAATTCGCCGGGAATAATTGCTCCTTCTGGGCAGCTATTATGCAAGATATCCAAATGCACTTTTGTTATCCGCACTTTCTTATACAGGAACTAAATTCTATCCAAAATCTGAAGCTTAAACTTCAATATTTCAAGAGCTGTACAGAATTTTTGTTATTAGCTATTGGCAGAAAACAATCGAAGACAACAACATATTACGCTATTGGTATGTATTGATTTACACTGGTGCTTGTAAAGCTAGCTTGTAAACTGAAAACTGTTTTTATAAAGATTTAAATTTAAGTTTAAATTTCTTTTAGTTTACAGTTTCAAATTTGTAGTTTGCAAACTAAGAAGGAGTTTGATCTTCTTTACACTTCAGTGGTGGAACCTGGTAACTTCACTTTTCCTTGACTCTGTGGGTGACCCAGTTTTCTAACACAATACTACAAAATGTTGATTTTGTCTGAAAAGGCGAAATTTTTGACGTGGTTACACTGGAGCATTATTCACAAGGACGTTTAATTCTAGAAGGACAGAAGAAAGAGTACGATACTTGGTGCTTGTAAACTAAATTTTTGCATCTTTTAATATTTCGCAGTAAAACTGTTCGGATATATATGTTGTGGCAAATCAGCAAAACCGAATCAGGGTCGAAGCTCTTAGTCCGGTAACCCGGTAGACCCATCCAAAGTATCATCGGAATTGACCCGGTGACCGAATTTCATCCACCACTGCTATTGTAGGGGAAGCAGGCATAGGAAAGATTGATAAGCCTGATATTGTGGGAGTTCAGCTGATGGTCCCGTCGTTGTGCAGTGGTTAGCATGTCTCACTCTTCAGCAGAATCTAAACTGAACCACCAACTAAACTCCCATATCAGGCATATATATCAATCTTTCCTATGCCTGCTTCCATTACAATATCCTAGATTTTAGTCAAGGCTCATCTGGGCAACTTCTCTCCAATCTCAACTAGATCCGGCCAGTCTTAAAATTATCGGCCATTCTTTCTTATCACTAAAATGCGTGAATATTTCTACAAAAGTTTCAAAGTAAAGCAAAGATCAGACTTGTTTGAGGTCGTCTTTGTGCCACATGAAGCTAATGTCACACTCTTATGTATTATGTACTCTTGTTAGCAATAAATGAAGCTTGATCAGCAGCCACGAATAGACTAATTGCCGTGATTGTGGTTTCTGCGGAGACAGTCGCGTTAGGTGAGAATTTGCGTCTAAAACTGAGTGTCTCAGACAGATATAATAAATGTATTTATTTCGGAGAATCTTCCTAACAACTGAATTTTCTAAAAGCTGAATTCATGCAGGGGATCAAAACACCAAGGCTGTTATGCTGACCAAAGGTAGCATAGTCCAAAACCGGATGCAGACTTGTGATAGTTTGCCATAGTTTAACAACAGTTGACTTGGGTTGGCGCTCGGTGAAATTAATTTGCGGGCAATTTGAAATTCTGGCCTGAAGTTTTGCTGCGTCTATATCTGTAACTGAAATTGAAACGGTACACATGATACTTGTCAGGTTTAGAGCTGAACAATCAGTCAACAGAAAGTTGGCAACCAAGCATGAGAGCAACAGCACAGAAAGTCACAAAAGTTCAGCTGTCGGTTCTGTGCTGTAGGGAGCTGTAAAGCACCTCTGTCTGGTGCTCAGCAAAGTTTCGATCCGTGGGTTCGAATCCCGGTTGGTCCAAGTTTTACTTTTTGCCCTGGTTGGTGATTATGATGGACTTCTGCTCCCCCTTGAGGCTGGAGTTTCCCTTTGGCTTTGGTCCAGCATGCCGCTAGTGCACAATACATGAGAGTATGGCAAGCGCATTCTGGGAATGTATATATTATTTATTATGTCTATTCTGGTGGGCGTTATCGGCTATATATATTGTTTAAGTCTATTCCAGAAATTCAAGAATTTAGCAAAACTGTATTGACTATTTCTATGCATGGGTAAACATTATTTTCCGTTTTGCGGCAGAGCTAAGGCCCTACGTATGCCAAATCGCAAAAATTTGTAATAACTCAACATGGTTGAAAACATACCCACACCAAATTTCAGCTAGATTGCTCAAGTTTCAACTTTTTTGCACCCGGGGGGACCACGAATAATTCCTGATTTTCGGTGCCCATCAGTGGGGAAACTCGATTTCTTTATCTGAATAAGGTTATATTTTCCGGATGTGCTAACGAAAATTTCAGTTGAATACATCAAACTCAAAAATTGACTATGAGAAGTCTGAACAAATTTGTGATCAAAAGTTGCTTGCACATTTCTACAAATCGGCAATTTAAACATTTGCTCATTTCTAGAATTCAGTAAAATGTTTGCCCACTTGCAGATTTCGGCAAGGCTGTTACCGTTTTCTATGAATTAGCAAATTTGGTTGCGGATTTCTAGACATCGGCATTTTCGCGATTTAGACACGACAGTATGCATAATTTCAAATTGTAGGTTTTGTTTTTGTACAAACATTTTTACATTCGACCCAAATGAAATATTATTTCTTTTTGGTTTAATAGATTTGAACCATTTCATATGTGGGACACTTTCTTGTCTGCAGTGGGCGATAAATCCCTGATCAAAATATTTACAACAAGTGTTAACAAATATTTACCATTAACTTTGAAGCATAAACATGTTTATTGTTTATATTTCAAGTTTCTACATTTTCTGGCAACTGACCCTTGCAGAGTGTGGGAACCTTTAGAAATAAAGAAAGGTATTTGTTCGAAGTAGTTTCCTAAGGGACCCAATTAGGTATATATAACTTTAAATGACCCAGTCACCTGACATCAAAGAATCCATTGACGTGTATTACTAATTGCGTAAGAATTAGCTTTGCACTCAAAACGCAGCACATGTCAAGATTAATGATACCTCAGGGGGTCAACTATGAAACAAAGGGATCTCTTTGAAGTTGAGCTAAACTTCGATAAAGCTACCTCAATGCTAGGTTGAATCTTTGTTGTTCATGTTGTTATTTTGTTGGTGCAATTTTACAGTAGACGGATTTTCAATGGCGATATCAGCTTGAAGCACCTAATTTTACATGAATGAATAGGAATAATTTTGTCGCTAGATCAGCCTACATAAACTCAAACTTCATGCTTAATATTCCGTTATTATTTATAGTTAATATATTATTTTGTCATTCACAATTTCTAACTGGCAGGTAAACTTCTAGCCATTAAAGTTCCTGTAAGGGAAGCAGGCATAGGAAAGATTGATAAGGCTGTAACGGGATTTCAGCTGATGGCCCTGTGGTGTAGTTGGTTAGCATGTCTGCTCCGGAGTCAGAAGGGCCGCGGTTTGAAACCCGGATGGGCCATTTCTTTACTTTCAATGGTGAGTGAAAAGCTGAACCTCCCTCTTTCCTTCTCTCTTCTAGGTCCTGGTTTCGTGGGTACAAGGGTGCCTGACGCCTCCCGTTCGGGCTTGTCCTTGGCTTCTTCCTGGTCCACCAGCTCTGGCAGAAGCGTTACATTCCTGCGTCTAGCTGGCACCAATCTGCGGTCTTTGAGTTAGAAGCAATTCTTATTCGAATCTAGCGATTAATGGTAGCTAGGCAAACAAAATTACAACTTGTGCATGCGGATGTTGCAATTTCGAATTTTCGAACTTATCTTAGAGTCTTCAACACACAAGGTTTCTAATCTCAAGACAAACAGTGCTTTTCCATGATACTGACCAATACAAGCGCTCAAACGACAAACATAACTCCTATTTCGGTTACAGCTTAAATGTCTAAAGTATATAAACAATAACCAGGTTAACTTAAACGAATCTATTAGCGTGACTGGCGGCATTCTTTGATGTCGAAGACAATGTAAATGTTAAATATATATCTCCTTTTCACATAATAGGAACAAGTTAGGTTACCTTAAGTTCCTTCATTTTTCCTACCGATGTTACATGCAGATGATGACTAAATGACTTAAGTGATTAAATATATATATACTGAAGGGTTAAAATAAGTTAATGGGTTAATTAACAGCTTTCATAATTCACCTAACATAACCACATCAAGCATAATCCTCCAATATATATTCGACTGTTCACTACTTTCAGCTGTGATTAATTTTCAATGTCATGATCGCTATGAACGAATCGATCTCACAAATCGATTATCAACAGGTGATAATCAATATTCTCTACATGTTCACTGGAGGCTCGGTGGTTTTCGGTAATATCTGTATCATTGGTACAATCCTCCTATTTCGCCATCTTCGTTGTCGAAAGGAGTTGGTTATGGTCAGCGGTCAATGCCTAGGTGATCTTTTGTACGGATTCGGTTTTCTGGTTGGGGGCGGTCGCAGACTGTACCTATTTTTGAACCATATGGAGAAAGTCCCCGTTTCCCCCTGGCACTGTATGAGCGCCGAGGTGGCTACCTTTTTCTACCTACTCGGTCCGCAGGCCGGCGCCCTAATGAACCTATTTGTGGGCATGGATCGTTTTATGGCTGTGACCTTTCTGAACTATTACAGTAAACTAAACAGTACCTATGTAGTGGGAGCTATTGGTGCGGTGTACTTGTATGCCTCGATTAGCTACGGGGTGGGTTTTGTACTGTCCTATTTTATGCCTCGTGAGAAAACGGTAGTTCTACAGTGTCTGAGCACTTGGGCTTCTACGCCTAGCTACGCTGTTTACTACACTGCCCTAATTACTACGGCAGAGGTTACAGGTATTGTACTGTACGTGATTGTAATGTTGATCCTAAAATACCGTACCATGACATCGCATCCCTCCCTGCAGCACGCTCACCACAAACGGCAAACTAAGATCACCAAAACAATTTCACTGGTAGTTTTGTCCACTTTTCTATTTTATGTCATTCCTTGGCTGACCCACTCGGCCCTAAATGCCCTACAGGTTAAGCTGGGAAAAGCGGGGTTAATTTCGCCCCTGCTTTGGGTACTAATTCAATCGAATAATGTCTTTAACGTGATCATCTATTTGTGGAAGCTGCAAGAGGTCAGAAGAGCGCTGTGGAGCGTCCTCACCTGCGGCTTTTGTCGATTTTCGGTCGAAATTGTACCAATAAATTCTGTATCACAAAAGAGCCACAGCCACATAAATCATTCGCAAGCAGGTTGTTCGACTGTAAAATCGGCTCACAGAACTACCAACGGTACTAACTGTACGCATGTTAAAAATATTGTTGTGAGCATGCACTAAGGTTAGCTGTAATTTAGATAATTAAAATGAAAATAAAAGTAAAACTAAAGGATTAAAGTGAAAATTGATACAAAAAATAAAGGGCGAAAAAATATTGCGTGGAGATATATATAGATATATCGTAAGACTCCTGCTACATATAATATGATTGTGCATACTGCATAGTAACAGAATTAATTTATGCTGTTAAATACCGTGATTATAATTGTAAATATTGTATATTTGTGAATATTTATTTTGATATATTGGAATGTGTTAATTAAAAAACTAAGATCCTTTAAGGTTATAGAAATAACAACACGTCTCGTGCCGCTAAGCAGAAGACAAGGATTTCGAATGGCCGCAAACCCTCCAATTTCCAGCTTCAGTTTCATAAAAAAAAGAATTTTTATTCCATTTTGAATTCCTTGAATTCATTCCATTTCTTTGAAAGCAATTCCTTCCTGAATCATAGTGAGTTTCATTCAACATCGATCACTGTATTTAGCATCCTGCTGAAGTCATGATGAATCAGGTGGCAACAGCGGCTCCAAGGGACAGCGAACTTTTACTTCCAGTGATCTACATAAGCTTAATTGAAAGTAGGAATAGCTTATCACCTGACTAATTAACAGTAAAGTCTTCAGGGGGCAACCATTCGTTCCCAATTCAAGACATGCAGACTCAGGCTTCCTGTAGACATTGAGTAAATGATTAAGTGGCACACAAGAGATTCAAGTCTGCCAAGTATCGACTCAGCCAGTAAGACTTCACAAGTTTGATTTCAAGCTTCATTATACAACTCTTTTGCAAGAGTATGACAGCTGTCATAATCTTATAAGAGCGACACATCCTCTGCTCGCTAACGGCTTCGCCCTCGCAAATTGGACCCTTCACTTCAAAGAAGTTTGCACGCTATGCATACGTTCTAAAGCCCAAAAACGCAACTAGTCTGTTGGTTCAATGTGCATCTGTTGCGAGCTTTAGAACACAAACATAGCGCACAAATTTCTTTGAAGTGAAGGGTCCAATGTGCGGGGGGCGGGTAAGCCCTTAGCGTGCAGAGGATGTGTCACGCTTATAGTATATACATAGAGTATGTATGACAGCTGTCACAATCTTATGTATTATGTAATCTTGGTATAACTAAGTCCTAATTTATAAGTTGCTGAAGCAGAGTTGCCTTCATGCTTCGCTTAGCAGTGCCTACAGCAGAACTCCAATCTAGGCAGCTCCTGCTGTGCACCAAAAAGTAGACTCCCAGCCATGGCAAGCAGTGACATAGCTACCAATTAAAACTCCTATTCAAATTGAATGCATTGAGTGAACACCCACAATGTTAGGTAGCATGTACTCAGTAAATACAGCACGTTTTTTGAGAGGGGTAGGTGCCCGTAGCATCACATTCTAATCAATCAACCTAATAAATTAAACAGGACCCTTTGCATCTATGGAGTAACGCTCTACTTGTGCAAATGAACGATTGCAAATCCTCCTAAAAACTCGAACTGAAAGACTCTGGTCCAAAAAGAGAACGTTGAAGCTCCTAACACAAAACCCGAGGAATTTCAACGGCACAAACTTCCCTATGCCTACTGAAGTATTGCTGTTGTTGTTGTTTTTTACTGCATTCGGCATCACAATTTCCCAATCATTACCCGAGAGTGCAAACTTTCTGGGATTACTGTACCTACGTACGTATTTTCGTACACAACAATAACTCTTGCTTTATTGAATTGGATAGCAGCTAGCTATAATAAAGTACAGAAAAATATACACCATTACGATAAACAATTTATAGCATACAAGCAAAATAAGTACCAACCAAAACTGTCATCCCCTGATATATACCTACAAACTTTAAACTCATCACCTTAATTTCAGCGAAGTGGTCCCGGTGTTCACACTCACGAGCCCAACGGTCACCGTCGCCATGAGCGAAACTTTGTAAGTGAGTATAAGTCATGAGCGGAGGAATGTTTCAGTTTTTTTGTGCAAAAACAGTCCAGAAGAAGCTCAATTTTGGGGTCGACCAATACCATAGCCACAGGGGTTCGTTCTACAGACAACAAAAATCATAAAACTATCCGTTCCATTGTAGTATATGTACATACCGTATATACTTTACAAAATGACAAAGTGCTGTACAGCACAGGCGGCGTAAAGAATTCCACAAACCAACGCCGAAAATGGAAGAAACAAAAAAACAGCAATCAACAAAATAATTTAACTAATTTTTTCTGTAACACAATAACAAGGCATTTCAGCTAAAATCAGAATCAATTACATCGCAAAACAAATCGGATCTGTAGCTCTCTCTCTCTCTCGAAGCCAAAAATCGCTCCTCTGCCCAGACTTAAAATGCCAACGCACAGAAACACAGGGAGGGAAAAGCAGGAATTTTAAAAAAAGGCTTAAAGCTTATTGACCCGTGCCATCTCCCGAACCGCCTGCTTCTCCATTTCAGCCGTCAGTTCCGCTAGACGGCGCTCATAGTCACTGGTATCCTTCTTGGCATAGCGACCCTCCTGGATCAACTGTTCCAGAACCTGACGCTCCATGGCCGGGACCTGTTTCCAGAGCGGTTTGTCCATCTCAGCATCAAACCAGTCGTCGATGTCGTTTCGTTGACTGAAACAACCAGAAAAGCTCACTAGAAACATCTAACTAAGTGTTATCTAACTTGGGTTGATTTCGACCAGGGTTTAACCCGTTTTTGGCTTGAACCCTAAAATTTTCGGGCTGGCTGATGATATGAAATATTTTAGGGTTGACTTATCTTTTCCAGCGTTAATTCGGTTCTAGATCAGCCCAAATATCAAACTCAACCCTGTTATTTCAACTCTAGGTGATTCAACCCGGTTTTGATAAAGCCGGGGTCATAGTTTTCGACCTAATCTCAACTCAGGTTGAGATGCTTGATAACATCGGCCTTAAATTAAGCTACCGAGCTGGTCGACCCGCCCATTCTATTCTGTCTTGGATACATGGTCTGATGAATGCGAAGACGTGTGCTGGACTTGTGGATATGGACGTGTCCTCATATGGCCGATCGGTCGACGAGTCTGGCATTTACAACAATACAATACATAACACCGGCCCAAAATTAGTACCAAATTGTCAAAAGGTTTCGGCTCTGCCTTGTTTGACATTAAATTAGCCTATTTTTGCGATAAAGGCCAACTTTTACACATAGAAAAATAAAGCTATTTTAGCTTATTCTAAGGAAAATTTTCGTCCCCCCCCAGAATTCCCTGACCCTCGGACTTTTCGGAACAACTGTTTATACCCGGCGAATAACATTTTACAGTTTCTGCTGTCGTAGACAAATCTCCTTAGCATTATCTTTCGTAAATATTAATTAATGTTGACTTCCTTTCGATCATAGCTCTGCCTCGCAGAAAGTTTGAGGTTTTGCGAACTTGAGCAGGATTGACGTTATCATTTCTGAGTTAATTCAACGAAATTGGCAGTTTTTTTCAATGGAAAACTGAGTGGCTGTAGAGCCCTGAGGAAGAATGGAACACCCCATAGGTTTAATGAGAGATCAATGCAAAAAATAAATAACTCTACGTCATGTTTTTAACATTGGACTCTTGCTGATATGTGGCATCAAGGAGTCATTTCCGTTTCGTGTTGGCTGAAGGGTTCTACAAAAGCTGCGTGTCGTCTAACTTGCCAGCTCATTTGACCAAGCCCTCTGAAGAATACGGTAGTCCAGAATCGGTGAATACGGTGAATCGGGTTTTCAGAAAACCAGAAAAATCTTACAAAAGCTTTGATTTTCTCAAAAAGACTAAATTTTTACTGTGTGACGAGAAAGAGTGAAGTTTTTCAAATTTGCAGTTTGAAGTTTCATTTACTCTTGGTACACGCAATAGATACCGATTAACATTTTATGCATTCCGGCTCCAATCGGAATAAAAACAACCTAGCCGTTTTAAGCAGTGATAGTTGTGAGGTTATAGCAACAACAGTAGAACTGAAGCTGCCCGATTTATGTTAATGTTACTATTGAAGGCCTTGTGATAAACTGAAACTGAAACTGAAACAGCAATATCCGGTGAAGTATAAAAGTTTGCGTAGCGACTGAAACCTATTCATGCAAAATTGATACCTTATACAACACGAAGCATGCCAGTCAGTAATAGTAATAGTAAAATTCCACACCTGATGCTATCGTGAGAACCACGTTGATACAACTTGTTCTGGCGACTGGGGGGCTGTAGTGTTTACTTGCATCTACCTGGAGCGGAGAGGGGTCAAGGCAGGGTTGACCTTATCTGTATCTGAGCTCATCCCCCTTTTCAGAATGTGCTTCGTTCCACAATATCGTGGAGCGCTTATTGTGCACAAGCCACCAATAATATAAAAGCTAAGCCTTCTCCTTTCCCACGTCAATGGTGTGTTTGGTTGCATTCTTGGCTGCAGATAAAGATGTTCATATTTCGGTTGCCGGCAATACCCCGCCCACCCAACAGTAGTTCAAAACTTAATTAATTAGGCCTTGTCCTTGTTTGCGAAGAAAATATTTCTTTCTTTGTTCAATTTTATGGGCATTTTCTCGCCCACAGTGGCCGAAGTGTCCCTGGCCAAAACATTTGCAAGCTCTAAACAAATATGTTTTTGAGCAATTTTCACAGCGAAACATGTTTGTATGTCAAAATTTCTGGCAACTAGCCCACGGTAGTAGGCCCTAAGAAATGAAATTTGTTGAAGTTAATTCCTGCCGGGCCCAAACTAACACGTACAAATAGGGTTGTACCTAATCACGTATCATCTGTCAAGTTTAATGGTCACCCTTCCATGCGATGGCACGGGGGGTAGGTATGTACATATCATTGGGAAGGTATGTACATGAGGCACATCAGATATGTACATAGTCCAAATGTACATAGTCCTTCCCCTCCCCCCCCCCGTTTTTCATACTAAAAAGTCCCACTCACTCTATGTATGTGTGTATGTGTATGTGCTGAACGATGTCACGAACGATGTCATGGGGGTATCCATGTGTGTGTAGGGGTATGTGTATGTGTATGTGCTGAACGATGTCACGAACGATGTCATGGGGTATCCATGTGTGTGTAGGGGTATGTGTATGTGTATATGCTGAACGATGTCACGAACGATGTCATGGGGTACCCATGTGTGTGTAGGGGTATGTGTATGTGTATATGTTGAACGATGTCATGAACGATGTCATGGGGGTACCCATGTGTGTGTGTGTGTGTAGGGGTAAGTGTATGTGTATATGCTGAACGATGTCACGAACGATGTCATGGGGGTACCCATGTGTGTGTAGGGGTATGTGTATGTGTATATGCTGAACGATGTCACGAACGATGTCATGAGGGTACCCATGTGTGTGTAGGGGTATGTGTATGTCTATATGCTGAACGATGTCACGAACGATGTCATGGGGGTACCCATGTGTGTGTAGGGGTATGTGTATGTCTATATGCTGAACGATGTCACGAACGATGTCATGGGGGTACCCATGTGTGTAGGGGTATGTGTATGTGTATATGCTGAGCGATGTCACGAACGATGTCATGGGGGTACCCATGTGTGTGTAGGGGTATGTGTATGTGTATATGCTGAACGATGTCACGAACGATGTCATGGGGGTACCCATGTGTGTGTAGGGGTATGCGTATGTGTATATGTTGAACGATGTCACGAGCGATGTCATGGGGGTACCCATGTGTGTGTGTAGGGGTATGTGTATGTGTATGTGCTGAACGATGTCACGAACGATGTCATGGGGGTATCCATGTGTGTGTAGGGGTATGTGTATGTGTATGTGCTGAACGATGTCACGAACGATGTCATGGGGTATCCATGTGTGTGTAGGGGTATGTGTATGCGTATATGCTGAACGATGTCACGAACGATGTCATGGGGGTACCCATGTGTGTGTAGGGGTATGTGTATGTGTATCACACATGCGCAATGCCTATACTGGGCCTATACATGTATAGGCCAGAATCCGAAACCCCCGCGCAGTGCGCAGCAAAATTTGTGACCCCCGCGCAGCGCACAGCGCTGCGCAGAAGACCCTGCGCGGGGTTCAGCATTTTTGGAACCCTCGCGCAAAGCAGCGTGTCTCTGCGCAGGGGTCAGCACTGTTGGAACCCTCGCCAAAGCAGCGTGTCTCTGCGCAGGGGGTCAGCACTGTTGGAACCCTCACGCAAAGCAGCGTGTCTCTACGCAGGGGGTCAGCACTGTTGGAACCCTCGCGCAAAGCAGCGTGTCTCTGCGCAAGGGGTCAGCACTGTTGGAACCCTCGCGCAAAGCAGCGTGTCTCTGCGCAGGGGGTCAGCACTGTTGGAACCCTCGAGCAATGCAGCGTGTCTCTGCGCAGGGGTCAGCAGTGTTGGAACCGTCGCGCAAAGCAGCGTGTCTCTGCGCAGGGGTCAGCACTGTTGGAACCCTCGCGCAAAGCAGCGTGTCTCTGCGCAGGGGTCAGCATTGTTGGAACCAGTGTTTTTTGCTACTAGTGCCTAGTACTTTTTGCCAGTAATTACACACTTTTTTCTGGAAAATAGCAAAAAAATTTTGGCGACTGTGTAACGTTACACCAAAATTTTGGACAAATTTTGCCAAATGGTCGGAACTTGTTCCAATCCGCATTCAACTGTTTCCATCGATTTAGCGTTTCAGGGGGGCTTCGCCCCCAGACCCCCCTTTTGCACCTTGTCTTACATTTAATTTTTGGTGCCATTTAATGATTGGTCACATTTGTTACAGTTATATATATTTGTTCGTTCATATACTAAAAACACGTACACACCAAAAATTTTTAGTTTTTGCAGCGAAATTTAACTGGTTCCTTGCAAAATTTTGTGCTACAGGAGGCCTTTCTGAAAACGTTTGCTCCTTCGGCTCGGCACACTAGGGTTTCGTTCGTTCTATCAAGTCAAAACCAATAAATGCAGATCATCGTGCTCAATTTTTTAATTTTGTCGGGTTGGTTTGTTTAAACTTCTCCAAATTTTGCTGTAAATAAGATTTTTAAATTTTACTTATATACAACGAAGCGGCCTCTAAAATACGTCGGAATAATTTTGTTACCAATAAAACTATACGTATATGTAGTAAGCGTAAACTGCGAGTAAATTGGGAATTTTTAGGTAGTACACACTTTTTTCTAAAAAATAGCAAAAAATTTTGGAGATGTGTGTAACGTTACACATAAGCCGTCGGCGAAAAAAATGGTTGCAACCCTCGCGCAGAGCAGCGTGTCTCTGCACAAAGGTCAGCACTGTTGAAACAATCGCGCAGAGTAATAGGTCTCTGCGCGGGGGTACTGTTGGAACCCTCGCGTCGTCCCTGCGCGGGGATCAGCACTGTTGGAATTAAATTTCAATTTTGATTTGTTTTACCCCATCAGATTAATTCTCTGTAAAACATGCTAAATTACAACAGGACTAATAGTTCAAACAGATTAATCTTTTTCAAAGGTTTTCATTATTTTTTCAAAATTCAAAACCTTCATCAACATTTAATGCTAACAGTTTGCGTTTGGTTTTTATGCAGTTTTGAATATATTTTCTTCCAGTTATATTTCTTCCAACAATATTTTTGTCATTTTTTGCAGAAATCAAATAATCCATCAGTTCTCGAGCTACACCGGCCGTAAAATTAAACTTTGTCGATTTGAAGGTCACACTAAGGCCAGCTATTCGAGGCGTGATCATTACCCAACAGTTATTTCTTTGTCTGTAATGATTGAAAATATTGTTTTTGCGAAAATTCGACCGATGTTTTTCCAGCGATTGTGGGGCATTTAATAGACACACGCTGTAGAATTGCCCTTTAACAAATGTGTTTTGCACAAAAATACCCCGAGAGCCTTTTTAGTTGCCCCGAATACTGCTTTTTAGCTAAAGTAATCGCTTGACAAGGTTGATAAAAGTTTATGCGTGCAAAATTACAATAAACAAGTGTAATGGAATTAGTAAAATAAGGTGTTAAAAGTAATCGAAACTGGTCAAAAATGCCCAAAATTAATCGATCTACAAGGAAGAATTCATATGCCATGGATTTGTGAAGAAAAGCGAAGATCATCAACATGGAATGCAATTATTAAATAATGTCGAAGCAATAATGTATAGTTTGTTTTATGTTTGCCTAGCTAGAGTTGCCAGTATTCAGTGAAAATCAACAAATTTATCAATAGGGTTCAAGGTTAATACTCAATCAAGACATGAAATTTAGTCATAATTACGATATTAGGTTTAATTAGGTCCTACTAATGTGTGTGTTATTAACAATACTAATCCAAGAACTGTGTAAAAAGGAGTATCCCGGTCTTAATCCTTTTAGTAAATGGAGTTGTTACTCCCACACGGAGATAAACGTCGACATTTGAATCAAAATTAGGTGAATTGGTAAGTATCGTACATAATTGGGTCTAGTATAGCCTTTTCCGCAGAATAACACAATCGCTATTCTCCACATACTAGGTAGCAGGAAGCCATAAAAGCCAAGAATCCAAAGGTACGAAGTTTATGTGCGTAATTAAACCAAAAATTAGTCGTAAAATAGCTATAAAATGGAAATCTGCACTTAAAACAGCAAAATATTGGAAGATGGTTCAATATTAGGTACGAAATAGCTAAATACGTATTTAGGTAAGGTTAATTAGTGATAATTAAGTGGTTATTAGGTAATAATCGGTTAATTTTATAATTTTTGGTCGAAAAATGACTTGGGCTTATATGAAAGAGAATTTAATTCTGATTCCAAAAATCCAAACCCGGTTTTCTAACTCCCAAAAATAAGAAAGTTATAACTAAAAATGTCTTTTAAAATCAGTTTTTTAGTCCCCAATCCCAACACTCTAAAAAGGAGTGTCTTAAAAAGGTTTTGTTTAGGTTTGACTTAAGTCAAACCTTTTTCTCTTTTTATTGTCTGGGAGGTTGTCTACCTCCCAGACTACACACCTCATGGGTGTGGCTTTCTCTTTTCTTTTCCTTCTGCTAGGCCTCTTTCTTCTAAGGCCTAGCAGTTGTCCTCGCCTGAACTCTTGGCCGAGGACAAGACTTGCAAAGAAAAGAACACTATAAGGCCAAGACATTTAATTTAGAGGGGGATAATCTCCCTCAATAATAATATGAATAATAAAATAAGTAGGTAGATATATGTAGCTAGGTACGTAGTTTATTATGATGTAAGTTTTAAGTTATGGAAAATTGTGTATCTTATGTAATAAATTGTCAAAGTTCTTAAATTTCATGAAGTTTTCCCTTTGGTTATGTTTATGTGTTAGCAAAAGTTTCGCAAAATTTCGCCAAGTTTCGGCCCCCAAAATATATCAAAATTGGGTCAGTTGGGGGGCAATAAATCCCAAATCTCATTAATTTCCACCCCCAACGGCCAGCTGGGTCAGCCCGCTGCAGCGCAGCACACGAAAAAGGTGGCAAGCTTCTAGAAGGTTCTAGAATCTTCTAGAAGCTTTGCCTTAAAATCAAAGAAGATGCGAGTTCCAGGTCTCGCTAATGACCTGTCACCGAGCTGTCAGCAAAACTGTCAGCTCGGTCCCAAAAATTTTCTTTCAATCAGTGTTCGCTTGAGAGCAACCGAAAGCGGTTGCTTCCCCCCTCCTTTCGTGCGTTCCCTAGTGCAGTTGTTACCTGCATAGGGAGTACAACGCACCTCCCCGGTTAGGCAAAACAATAGGACTTTTCTGGCCTTCGGGCCAGAAAAAGATCTTGAGATATACCGCGAACACTAACCATTTAGGGCCGTATAGGTGTATTATACCTGGCCGGAAGCAACAATCGAGAAAGAAAAACGCTAGGACTTATTGGCCACTTTTTGGCCTTACTTTTTATTATTATTGAGGCCTTAGGGCCATTTTTTTATACATATATTTTTATGGGCCAATGGGCCATTTTTTATATGTATTTTTTGGGCCGAAGAGCCCCTTTTTATCAGTATCTTGGGCCCGAGGCCATATTTTTGTTATGATAGCATGTGTGGGCCTTGAGCCACTTTTACTTTATTTTATTTTCTTTCTTTATTATTATTTTATTATTTCAATGAAAAGGGGCAGCTCATGTAAACCCCTCCTGTCCGATGGAGGTCTTGAGAATTGCCCCTGTCTTTAGTTTTTCTGTTTTTTGTGCCGACACTCTCTGTATACCGAGGTTCGCTGACCTCCACCTCCGATTATTCTATTCGTTTATTTAGTTACCTTTTAGTTGCACTTTTCTGGTCAAGCCACGACCATGTTTTTCACCTTTTGCAAGGTCCTTTTGACCTAAAATTGGGATTTTTAAAATAGAACAAGGGATATTTAAGTGGGGACCCAATCCCTAAGTTGAGTTAGAGGGTCCCTTTGCTATGACCCTATTTTTTATTGAGTTAGTTAATAGGAATATTTACCCCACAGCCGGCAACTAGGAGTTGCCGGCCATATTGTTTTAGTCCCGGGCTTTGTCAAGCCCTAAAAGTTATTGTTTGTATCATGTAACTGTTGTCGTAGGTCGGTATTTAAAAAGCAGTAGGCTATTAAAACACGAAACGAACCTTTAGACTAAATCTTAAAAGTAATCACTTATTTTAAATATTATTAATAATCAAGCGTTTTACGGGGAATGACCGGCTTCCCCATTAATTAATTTAATTATTGTTAGTAGTTTTGTTTGATAGTAGTTTTGTTTAGTAATGATTGCTTAGCAATCATTACTCACATGGCTTTCCTAAAATTCCAAAGTTCTCAAAATTACCAAACTTCTGCGCTATAAACCGAGTTTTAGAATCCTAAAACTCATGACAAAGTTTTCGTTAAAATTCAGTTAATTTAATAGCTAGCAACGTAGGTTATTTAGTATTAATTAGAGTTAGTTACCATTTAGATTGACTATAATCATGTTTGTTTTTCAGGATTAGCTAGGCAAGTACTTACCTAAGAAATTGTGTGCTTGTGTGTGTATGAATTGTATGAATGGCATTGTATTGGTTTTTATGACTGTATGTGCGTTGACTCGCGGAAACTCCTTCTGTCCGATGAAGGTTGTGAGCATCGCTGGAATGATCAAGATTCAGATCATAAGCAGGAATGAAGAGTATGTGTGATTTGTATGAATGATCGCATTTCTGTTGGTATGAGTGTGTTCTAGTCTAATTGTTACATAAGTAAAGCATAAGTGGTTATTAGTTTAGGTGTTGCATAACTGTTGTCTGATTGCGTTAAATAATTAATAAGGTTACGTAATTCAATACTAGATTACCTAAGGCTTTTGTATGTATGCTGTATGTAATGTGATTGTCGGTAGTAATTGAGCATGTAACTGTCCAAATGGTTAATGATTCCTGGTATGTTTGGTCCGTATGAAATACCAATATTACGCTAGGATTCCTATAGTACGCAGGAAACTATAGTAATAAGTAGTGTGGTTTAGGATGCAAGTTTTGTATGTGTGTCTAGAAGTTTATGATTACATGGTTGTATAAGGAATCCAGGTTTAGGCACAGTTTGGCAAATATGCAAATGAGGTTAAGGCTATAGGACCTAGAGTCACAGGGACTCCGTATTGGGTCCTCATCAGCATGAATCAGGATGTCCTCGATTCGTCCGCGTAAGTCACTCTTTGTTAAGAGGGCGGACGAATCGCAAGAAAGGAATCCACCAAATGGTCAGTCTCACTGCCAAATTAATACCAAAACAAGTCGTAATAAACGTAGGTTGTAATTATAATTGTTGTATTCTTGTTTCTGATGTCGTAACACACTGTTATTGCCATTTCCAATCAAACTAATCCTGTCTGATCCTTGTTTTGTTCCCAATAATGACCGCGACTGCGGTTTAACACCATTTCATATCGGTATTCACGTGTGGCAAACAAAACTTGCGAAAATCACATTATACAAAGGGTAGCGAGGTTGAAAGATCAACCTCGCCCGTTCAACAATTAATGTGAAACTCACCTGTGACGATTATCCGCAAATGGCAATAACGGCTGTTAACAATCTGGTAATTTTAGCTAATACTAGGTAGTGATTGATAATATACTTGTAATAAACAGATTAATAATGAGTTACGTAAGTATTATGGATAGGACACCAGAACCATCTTCTAATAAAGGCTAAACTCACCAATTTTGTGAATTTATCTAGTTTTCAATATTCAACATTTTACAAAATGGGGAGTTGTTACCTTCCCTGGGTAGAATTTAGTAAGAACAGAAATTCTACATTAAATTATGACGTTTCATTGAAATTCTGCTGTAACTTTCTTTTAACTCGCTAATATTCGTTAAGAACAGGAAGTTGTTACCTTCCTTATTTAGGAACTGTGAAATTAATAACTCTCAAGTTCAAATACGTTCAAATTCCTCAAATCTACGTGTTAGTCAATACGTGTTGAAAATAGGAAGTTGTTACCTTCCTCACTAGGACTTGGAAAACAAAGGTCCTAGATCCGATCATTTTAACCAAATTAATATCTCTCGAGTCGGTCTAGTGAATGGGTTCCTATCTGCTATTAAAAGGGCCCAAAAGTGTGTCAATTTCAAATAATAGGTTCTAATCGTACGGAAGCAGACCGTATAAAGGGAAATCAAGTTGAAATTATAATTCTATATTGAAAGTGCAATTTCTTGCACAAGAATGCAAGAAATTGCCTCAAAAACTAATATTTTGCTCGAAATCAACTTTAAATAACGTAATCTTGCTCAAACCATTCAGAACTTGCGTTATTCCGCGTAAGTCTCGAATTTTCGTAACAGTTTCGACTGGTGCAAGTTTATTTTGAACTCAGAAAGCCAAAGCGTGAGTAATGGTTGCTGGGTTCGAATCCCGCACCTATAATTTGTACTAATGGGTTTTAACCCATTTGATTCAGGTGCGGAGCTCTCACCTGTCCTGCCGGAATCAAAGTCAGATTGTCAGACATTGGAATCTCAGTGCTTACATTAATTGATCAGTAATCAGTATAGTCGAAGGATACGGATATTTTGGATAATTGTTTGGATTGGAATCAGTTTTAGCAAGGTACTTTGAGAGTCAGTGCGGACTTTTCTTGGGATACGATCAAGGCAGCGACAATCACAGATACAGCGCCAGAATCTATAGTGGGCTCTAAAACCTAAAACCTGAACCTTACCCTGCAACCTTTTAAACCTGACTTTGTGATAAACAGAACATTTGTTATTTCTTATCGAAAATGGGTTCTATTGTTCAAATTCTCATTCTGAAAATCGGGGTTGTTACCCCCGTATCTCTGGCCTAGGCCGTCTGTTGATTAGCAGTGAATCGATATAGAAGACTAAAGAAAAGATTAAATAAAACTGTTTACTAACCCCATAACCGGACCAGGCTATCCCCAACCGGACCCCCCTTGTGTTTGACCCTTGGCGACCGTATAGCATCCGAAAGTGCTATTGTTACTAGCATTTCGGGCTCACCCACAGACCGGAACCGCTGTACTACTAACCCTTTAATCTAGTTAATTTAAATTGTTTAGTAGCTTTCTTTATTGATACTATATTGTCCTTGGTAAGGAGGACGGACAAAGAGTCATAACGTAACAGCACGAACACAAGCATATAGGGATCGCACGATAGAGTTTAGTAATAGGTTTAATTCTTGGTTCGTCATTTAGCTAAGAAAAGTTGAGTTTAGCAATAGGAACCTTGTCCCTAACAACAATAAATAACTTGGGTAATTTGGATACTGGCAACTCTGGTAAACTATTCTGTTTGTCAAATTGTTCATATAGTATACGGTTTATGGTTCGTAGTTTACCCTATTTCTGGTACGCATATTAATAACTGCTATTCTCGTGTACTGTAAACCTTATTATTGTTAGTATTATTACGGTTATCATTATTAAACTGTCCTGTTGTGTTCTACTATTGAACCTGTCTGATAGAATATACAGTCCTGATCCGGATTTGGATTCATAGTCCCTCCACAACGGTAAGTGTTTAAATTGAACCCTTGGACCCTACAAAGAATCAGCTGTCATCATCACCTGTTCTCGATTTGGTAATCCAGAACAGAGAATCAGTGTTCATTGTTACTGACCTGATTTCGTTATCTTGTAAAAGCAAGTGTCGACCCCGCTTGCTGATCACTTCCAGTGGAACCCCTACCTATACCAAACGGACTCACGAAGAAAGACCCCTATCCAGGTCGGCTGCAAGGAATCCTTGATTTTGGACACACCACCTTTCAAGGATCTTGTGCTTAAGTTTACCACCTCGGTAGACGTGCTGACCTTCCGTGTTATCTGAAGTGGTTGTTACCCCAAAGTCAGATCCGTTAGACCCCGACGGAACAGCATTATATCAGAACGAGATTAAGATCCAAATTTAAATCACTTCATTACACAAGTCTAATTTTCCCCCCCCAATTGCCCCCCCCCCCTCCTTAATAACAACAAGGGTTGGGTTGGTTTTGCACACATGAACCGGGTGTTTTATAAATACCCAACACAAGGGTGGTAACAAACAAACACACAATAAAAAAAAAAAAAAAAGATAAAAAAAAAAAAAAAAAAAAAAAAAAAAAAAAAATATATTTTATTTTTGCACACCATTCCAATAACCCCCCGGGAAACCAAAAAAAAAAAAAAAAATAAAAAAGAACAGAAAAAAATAAAAAAAACTCACGAAACAAATTTTTCTTTAAAAAATTTTGTTTTTTTTTTTCTTAATTAAAAATTAAAATAAAAAATAAAAAAAGATTTTACCAAAACCCAAGGGATACGGTGATTTTGCAAAAGGTCAAAATAAAAATTTTTAAAATTTTTAAAAAAAAGCTAGGGTTTTTGTTGTAGTTTTTTCAAAAATTAAATTAATAAAAAAAAAATAAAATTTAAAAATAAAAAACAAAAAAATTTTCCCCCCCCCAAAAAAAAAATATATTTTTTGTTCCCCCCAAAAAAAAAAAAAAAAATTTTAATTTTTGCGCAGGAAGGCCAAAATTACTTTTCTCCAAAAATGGGAAAAAAACCAAAAAAATTAAAAAACCCCTAAAAGCCCAAAAAATTTCACAAAAAAAACCTTAATAAAAATTTTTTTTTTTTAATTTTAACCCCCCCCCCTCCCTCCCCCCACAAAAGAATTCCCACACCCCTCACAAAACATTTTCTTCTCCTCATAAAATTTTCTCCCCTCATCTTAACAAAAAAAAACACAACAAAAAAATTTTTCCACAACCAACCCCACACCACAATTAATAAAAGAATTCTGTCTCTTTTGCTTTAAAAAGTTTGCGGGGGGCAGTTCCCAAACCTGAAAGGGCCTTACAGACGCGAACACACACAAAGCTTCATGTCAACGCGTCCGCTAGTAAGCTGCCGCTTTACATAGCAATTTAAGAATCCCGCTGTAGCCGGTTCGCGCTTTGCAAACGCTTGCAGACAATTTTAATTCCAACTTCAGAAATTAGGAACAGAATTTCTGTGAAATTTGTACTTGAAGTTACGTGAAACACGTAATCTGCAAAATTTTTTGTTTGTGGTTGATTTCTTTTTTCTGTCGTTAGGGATGTGCTCAAAATTACGAGCCTTGAAATTAGGAACAGAATTTCTGTGAAATTTGTACGTGAAGTTACGTGAAACACGTAATCTGCAAAATTTTTTTGTTTTTGGTTAATTTCTTTTTTCTGTCGTTTTCTTCAGGTTCGAATTTTCACACAAGAAAACAACAGACAGCAAGTTTTAGGAATTTTAGAATTTTAGGAAATTCGCGCGCTATTCCTACGTTCTAAAGCTTGTCACACTCTTATATAATATACATACTCTTGCTGTTAATAATGCATTGAGGTAGAAATTAGAAGCAGTTAAATTAATTGCTATTAGTCGCTGTTACCTACAGCTAACAGCTAATGACTAGAAAGCCACTATTACACTATTTCCTACACTAATTTCAGCTGCAATTAATCAAATGTCATGATGAATACTACGAACGAATCGATATCTCAAATCGATTATCAGCAGGTGATAATCAATATTCTCTACATGTTCACTGGAGGCTCGGTGGTTTTCGGTAATATCTGTATCATTGGTACAATCCTCCTATTTCGCCATCTTCGTTGCCGAAAGGAGTTGGTTATGGTCAGCGGTCAATGCCTAGGTGATCTTTTGTACGGATTCGGTTTTCTGGTTGGGGGCGGTCGCAGACTCTACCTATTTTTGAACCATATGGAGAAAGTCCCCGTTTCCCCGTGGCACTGTATGAGCGCGGAAGTAGCTACCTTTTTCTACCTACTCGGTCCGCAGGCCGGCGCCCTAATGAACCTATTCGTGGGTATGGATCGTTTTATGGCTGTGACCTTTCTGAACTATTACAGTAAACTAAACAGTACCTATGTAGTGGGAGCTATTGGTGCGGTGTACTTGTATGCCTCGATTAGCTACGGGGTGGGTTTTGTACTGTCCTATTTCATGCCTCGTGAGAAAACGGTAGTTCTACAGTGTCTCAGTACTTGGGCTTCTACGCCCAGCTACGCTGTTTACTACACTGCACTAATTACTACGGCAGAGGTTACAGGTATTGTACTGTACGTGATTGTAATGCTGATCCTAAAATACCGTACCATGACTTCACACCCCTCGCTGCAGCACGCTCACCATAAAAGGCAAACAAAAATTACCAAAACAATTTCACTGGTAGTTTTGTCCACTTTTCTATTTTATGTCATTCCTTGGCTAACCCACTCTGCGCTAAACGCGCTCCAGGTTAAGCTGGGAAAGGCTGGCCTAATTTCACCCCTGCTTTGGGTACTAATTCAGTCTAATAATGTCTTTAATGTGATAATCTATTTGTGGAAGCTGCAGGAGGTCAGAAAAGCCCTGTGGCGTGTCCTCAGCTGCAGTTTATGTCGACTTTCGGTCGAAATTGTACCAATAAATTCTGTATCACAAAAGAGTCAGAGTCGCATAAATCATTCGCATGCGGGCTGTTCGACTGTAAACTCGACTCGCAGAACTACCAACGGAACCAACTGTACGCATGTTAAGAATATTGTTGTCAGCATGCACTAAGGTTAGCTTAATTTAAGTAATTAAAATGCAAGTAAAATTAAAGAATTAAAGTAAAACTTGAGACAGGACATAAGGGCGAAATAGATAGTGTTCAAATTTGTATTTTTCTGTCCGTAAGACTCCTGCTATATACGATTGTGCATACTGCATAGTACATAGAATTAATTTGTATATGCTGCACTGTTAAATGTTGTAAATTATAATTGTAAATATTGTATATTTGTGAATATTTATTTTGATATATTGGAATGTGTTAATAAAAACTAAGATCCTTTAAGGTTATATAAATAACATTTTCAGTGCTGTCTAAATGATAAGCTGAAGCCAAGCATTTCGAGTGGACACAAACCCTCTAATTTCCAGCTCCGCAGTTTCATAAAAAAGAATTTTTATTCCATTTTGAATTCCTGGAATTCATTCATTTCGTCGAAAGCAATTCCTTCCTGAATCATAATACTGAGTTTCAGCGTCGATCATTGATTGTATGGCTTGAATCAGGTGCCAACAGCGGCTCCAAGGGACAGCGAGTTTTTACATACTTCCAGTGATCTAATTAAGTTTAATTGAAAGTGGGAATAACTTATCACGTGACTAATTAACAGTAAGGTCTTCAGGGAGCAACCATTCGTTCAAGTCATGCATACTCCGGCGTCCTGTAGAAATTAAGAAAAAGATTAGGTGGACACAAGAAATTCAAGTGTGCCAAGTATCAACTCAGCCAGTAAGACTTCACAAGTTTGATTTCAAGCTTCATTATGTCAAGAGTATATACAACTGCAACTGCAAGAGTGTGACAGCTGTCATATTTTATGTATCATAAGCGCGAGACATCCTCTGCACCTCTGGCTTACCCTTCCTCCCGTAAATTGGACCTTTCACTTCAAAGAAATTTGCATGCTATGCCTACGTTCTAAAGCTCAAAAACACAACTAGTCAGTTGGTTCAATGTGCGTCTGCTGCGTGCTTTAAGTTTAGAACACAAACATAGCGCAAAAATTTCTTCGAACTGAAGGGTCCAATTTACGGGGGGGGGGTAAGCCGTCACAATCTTGTGTATTATGTAATCTTGGTATAACTAAGACCTAATCTATAAGTTTATGAAGCAGAGAGCCTTCATGCTTCAGCAGAACTCCAACCTAAACAGCTCCTGCTGTGCACCAAAAAGTAGACTCCCAGCCATGGCAAGCAGTGATATAGCTCCCAATTAAAATTGGTTTAATGCATTGAGTAAACACCCACAATGCCAGATCTAAACTAAACTAAAAACAGCACGTTCTTTGAGAGGGGTACGTGCCTGTAGCATCACAATCTAATCAATCAACCTAATAAATTAAACAGACACCCTTTGCATCTATGGAGTAGCGCTCTGCTTGTGCAAATGAACGATTGCAAATCCTCATAAAAACTCGACCTGAAAGACTCGGGTCCAAAACGGGAACGTTGAAACTCCTAGCACGGACCCGAGGATTTTCAAAAGCACTAACTTCCCTATGCTTACTGAAGTATATATTGCTGTTGTTGTTGTTTTTTTACTGCATTAGGCATCACAATTTCCCAATTATTACCCGAAAGTGCAAACTTTCTGGGATTACTATACCTACGTACGTATTTTCGTACACAACAATAATTCTTGCTTTATTGAATTGGATAGCAGCTAGCTATAATAAAGTACAGAAAAATATATACCATTAGGATAAACAATTTCTAGCATTTAAGCAAAATAAGTACCAACCAAAACTGTCATCCCTAATATATACCTACAAACTTTAAACTCATCTCCTTAATTTCTGCGAAGTGGTCCCGCCCGGTGTCCACACTCACGAGCCCAACGGTTACAGTCGCCATGAGCGAAACTTTGTAAGTGAGTATAAGTCATGAGCGGAGGAATGTTTCAGTTTTTGTGCAAAAAAAGTCCAGGAGAAGCTCAATTTTGGGGTCGACCAATACCATAGCCACAGGGGTTCGTTCTACAGGCAACAACAATGATAAAACTATCCGATCCATATAGTATATTATGTACATACCGTATATACGTACGTACTTTACAAAATGACAAAGTGCTGTACAGCACAGGCGGCGTACAGAATTCCAGCATTTCCGTGGCGAAAATGGAAGAAACAAAAAAACAGCAACCTAAGAAATATTTAAACTCATGTTTTCTGGAACACAATAACCAGGCATTTCAGCAAAACTCAGAATCAATTTACATCGCAAAAAAACTTCGAAGAAAATCACATCTGCAGCTCTCTCTCTCTCTCTCTCTCTCGAAGCCAAAAACCGTTTCTCTGCTCAGACTTGAAATGCCAACGCACAGAAACAAAGGGAAAAAGCAGGAGTTTTAAACAGGCTTAAAGCTTATTGACCCGTGCCATCTCCCGAACCGCCTGCTTCTCCATTTCAGCCGTCAGTTCCGCTAGACGGCGCTCATAGTCACTGGTATCCTTCTTGGCATAGCGACCCTCCTGGATCAACTGTTCCAGAACCTGGCGTTCCATGGCCGGCACCTGTTTCCAGAGCGGTTTGTCCATCTCAGCCTCAAACCAGTCGTCGATGTCGTTTCGTTGACTTAAACCAAAAAAGCTCACTAGAAACAGCTGGGCTTATTCTATTGCGCGGGGGGGGGCAGGCCCCATGAAACACGTTCCCCTGTGCCCCACCTTTTGGTAAGCCCAAATTTTCACAATTCAGTACCAAATTTTCAAAAGATTCCGGCTTCTTTTTGTTCGATTTTGCCTTGTTTGGCCATACTAAATCTGCCTATTTTTGCGATAAAAAACAACTTTTACAGTGTATGCTAGAAAAATAGAGCTATTTTAGCATATTCTAAGTAAAATTTTCATTCCCCCCTAAAGTTCTCTGTTCCTCGGACTTTTGGGTGGGAAGCCCCCCCCCCCGAAAACATCCCTAAGATAAGTCCAGAACACATATACGTACAGGCGCGTAGCCGGGGGGGAATTCCCCCTCCCGAAATTGTGTTGCCCCCAGGAATTTTTTTCCTGCCTTGTGTAAAACGCTCATTTTTCAAAAAACTTTTCGCGCCTTCGGCGCGAAATACGTATTATACCATTATAATACGTGTTTCGCACTAAAAAATAGGTACCAATTACCCTATTTGGTGTTTTTTTACCACCTTCTGCATCATTTGGGTGCACGAACACGCACTGCGTCTTAAATATTATTGTAATTTCAACGAATGTTCTGTAAAAATTCCACGAAGGTCACGAAATAGAAAAATCTCTCAGCTTCTCGGGGGATCCGCCCCCCCCCCCAGACCCCCGGCAAAATTTTTGCATTCCCCCCGAAATGTTTTTCTGGCTACGCTAGTGTATACGTATATATACATAAAATAATAAAAATAAAACCAGCAAAAAATTATACAACAAAAAATGCTTGCCAGTCTTTACTCTGTGTTGTTTCATTTTGTAGCCTATATCTGCAATGTATTGTTGCCAACCTTTGTACTATCACACCGCAACGTTTCGCCTATTTTCCTGCCATCGATAGACTGTCTCGAACTTAATTAACTAATTAGTTCACAGCAAGGCCTGACAAGAAACCAATAAATCATCAAACTTTCAAAGCAATAGGGTTTGAATGTTTAGCGGGAGGGAGGGTTTGCCAGCAGTAGCTGCTTTCATCTGCATAGTATGACGACAACTATAACAGGAGCATGGTATTAACACAGTTAACTGACCGTAAAAAGAAACAATAGATCACAAAGGCCATCAGAGAAGTGATAATGATCAGAGAATAGGGGACCTGGAAGTAGAAGGTATCATAGAAGGTGACAGGGATTTCCTTGGTGGGCTGCTGGACCCGACGCAGGAGGGAGGGCGGTAGGCCCTCCAGATCACGTGGCCGGTAGGCCGGGGTCTGGGTGAATTTAATGGCCGGGGGGCGTCTCCCATCCGCATCCTGGGTGACCGAATCCGGAGGGGTCTTTTCCATATCTGCAGCCGAATCAGCAGCCTTCGGCTGGACTGAGCTACCAGCGGCAGGGTCAGGCCTGCCGGATTTGGAACTGAGTAGTCTAAAAGAATAGAAATAGAATTGACAGAGATAGGTACATTATTATGCAGATAAAAACATAAAGGGATAGCTAACATTTGCTGTACCAGTAAAAAAGGTAAAGGTTTACCCTGCAGATATATATCACCGTCCAGCCGCCACATACATGGAGTGCCGTTGCTCATCATAGGTTAACACGGGTTAACATAGGTCCACTCCAAGCCCCCCCCCCAACCCGGACAAGGTACAAGCCGTATCGCCGCCAGGGGCAAGGGGTAAGGAAAAATTGGGCAAGGAGTAAGCAGAAATGGCCGGAAAAAATAGGTATTCGCACCAAAATTACAAATTCCAAATTTACCACAACTTCCTATTTTTTCCGCAATTTTCTTCAATTTCTTTAAAAATTTTGAGTTTATATTACTACAGGGTTAATTTATGCTTATGGAACAAGCCCCCATCGAAAATTTCAGTTCAAGATACAAGCCCCCTCAGAATTTTCTTGGGACAAGCCCCCCCAGGATCCGACCCTATGTTAATGTATGATGCTCATACCCGGATTTTCAGCCGTAGAGCCAGGAGTGTCATCTTAAATGAAGACTGCATCCGTAGAAGGAAGGTCCGCATACCTGAACGGGAGGTAAAATTTCACTGACCCTTGTGGAAGCAAATTTGGGTACCCCTGTGAGAGCGATTTTTCTTAGGGGTACCTTTGAAAGCTAGTTTTAAGCGATGTTTGCCAGTTTTTAACAAAAAACAGCTATTTTTTAGCCAAATCACGTTTTCGGACGTTTTTAGCAAAAAAACTTGATTTTAAGTGAAATATGCCTGCGTAGCCGGAAATTTTTTGGAAATTTTTGTAGTAAAACCTACTGGGCAATTTTCTTACCCCTTGTGGCTAATTTTCTTGCCCCTTGTGGCTGTGGGAGCAATTTCGCGACCCCTTGTGGACGACTTAGCCGAGGGGGAAGGGAGGGGGGAATCCCCCCCTTGTCCAACCTGTGGGTCCGACCCTTCTGCCAACCTCCTGTCACCTTCCCACCGTAGAGGTACCCATTTACCGACCAGTTAGGTATGGACAGCTGGGTTTCCTCTAGGGCAAAAAGTGGGGGAAAAGCGGGGGAGCACCCTCCCCCACTTGTGGGGGACTGAACACCAAAAATGGAGGATAAAATTGGCTAACAATGCTAAAAATACGGTAAAAATTTGCGTGTTTTCTACATAAACTGCTTCCACTAAGTTTAAAAGTGCTCAAAAATCAAGTTTTAGTACCAATATATAGACGAGTTTGGACCAACAAATTCCGGCAAAGCCAAAAAATGTTTGAAAATTTTGACCCAACATTCTTAAAAATTGGCATTTTCTCTGGACTCTTTATAGTGAGTGGGGGGACGAGTGGAGAGAAGTGAGCCCCCCAATAAAGAAAATCCAGGACAGTTGGGTTGGCTGGAAAGCTCTGTGAAGTCTAGGGATCGAACCACCGACGGTAAGCTTGGAAGTTCTGATCCGCCACCAAAGACCACTCGTCCATCCCGACTCACCAGTACATACAGCTTTGAATTCAACAAGACTGAATAGTGCCATTGAACCTGTATGTATGCAATCTTTATCCTTGTAATTTCTAAATATTTCCAAAAATATGCCCCTCCATCAAAGGGGGAGAGCCATGAGGCCCTCCCCATAAAAATGCCAAAGAATAAGCCAGAATACCTCCATTGGCCACCAGAGAAATGTCGACCCAATCGACAGTAAAGATGGTACTGTTTGGAGCAGCCGGCAATCACAGAGGCGGCAGAGGGTACCATTAGAATTCCTTTGAAATTACAAAGTAAACAAAAGATACATAGATTCAAAGTGCCCAACAACAGGGTATTTTTTAGGAGATTTTTCCTGGGAGATTTTTCGTAGGGGTTTGCAAAAACGAACCAAAAATGCATGGATGTAGGCTAAAAGTAGCCAGTTTTACGAAAAAACTACCCAGTGACGCTGGAAAAGTTTTGAAAATTTGCCCATTTTTGGCAAAAAATTAGCACGGGAGGAGCAATATTCCAGGAAGGAGACGATTTCGTGCGGAGGAAGGTATTTTCGGGTGGAAGGTCAGTTTCGCCCCCCCCCCCTGTAAAAATATCCCGAACACAATATAGAGTTGCTAATGAAAAAGGTAACGAAACAACTGCCGAAAAATTGAATTTTTACTTGTAAAATCGAAAACATATTTTCATCTTTCGTTTTTAACATTACAGGTTTCCGGATACTCTTAGAAATGTTCCTGTAGAAACTACAGGAATCACTTTTGTAGACGATAAATACAAAGGCTTTTGTAGAAAATACAGGTTAAGTCTTGTAATTTTTACAGGACATCGTTGGTAGTTTTTACCGGACACACCTTGGTAGAATTGGTTACAAGTTAGACCAGTATTTAATAAAGTGAAACCTGTAGTTTTCACTGGTTTACAGGTTCACTCTACAGGAAAGTACTCGACACGCTGATAACGCAAACCGAGTATATAAGGGCGACAGTGATCATAATTTTTGAAGACTGAAATTTTTGAATTTTTTCAAATTTTCAGTCTTTCAACACCCCGTGGGTGAATTTTTGTAACGGCCGCTCCCTGCCGAAAATATTTTGGAAGCGGCCGCCCGCCGCACCTGCCCCCCCCTTTGAAATAACTGGTCGCTCCAGTAAAATTTACAGGTTTGTCTGGTAAACACTATACGTTTGGTATCTGATTTAGGATTGTCAAAAAAGTCGAACAAAACTACAGGTTTTTTTAGTATTGTCTACAGGAAACTCCTGTAATAAAAACTACAGGTTTTCTTAGTATTTTCTACAGGAAATTCCTGTAATTTTTACTATTCGAGAAGCCGGTAATAAATACAAAAGTTACTTTTGTGGAAAATACAGGAAGCTCCGCTAGTGACTGACCGCACAGGAGCACTTTTGTAGAAAACTACAAGAATTCCTGTAGTTTCTACAGGAGTCTCTTTAAGAGTGTATCCATTAACGCAAGGCGGATATCGGGTGCCCATCACTAGTTTTTGAATCATAAGAACGCAAATATTCGCAAAAACGTTTCCCGCAAAAACGCAAAATCGTGAAAATCCAAAACCCCGACCACTCCATTTTCAAAATCGTTGGTGCGCTCCTGGCCCCATCGATGAGACTGGGTCTGCATCCAGTTTAAAAAGCCTCTAACTCGTTTATGAAGAAAACCCAAAAGTTAGCTTTGCTTGAAGGTTTCTTCTCACTGACTTGGTATATTTGGCAGGAAAGGGTATACTGTGAACTGTTAATTCAGACACCTGGTTTTCTCTATCATTCATTAGGCAATGTTTTCATCATCACCATTAGGCAATGTTTTCGCCAGCTTCGCGGAATCGCCAGAAGATGAAAACGTTTTCGAAATTTTAATTGACAGTAAATATTTTTCGAAACTTTTCCCAAAGTAAATAAAAGAGGACTAGCGGTTGGATACATTTATACGTCGTCGTGTGAACATGTCAAGCGGTTTCTTTTGGCTGGTGACATAAATCACGTCTATTCAGTTGACATGCCAAAATCGTTTTGTCGTAGTGTGAAATTCAAAACATTTCCGTTCAGGTGCGAAAATTAAAAAACATTTATTTTCTACTGCGCATGGAAAACAAATGTTGGGAAGGTCTAACTACAGTTTCGGGTGAAATTTCCCTACCTACGTCCGTCAACGTGTGTAACCTTCCTTTGTCGTTATTTGTCCCGTCTCAAATAAAGAGGACAGTTGCACAGAATGAAACTGTCGACATTTTTGAGACACGACTCCACACAAATCTACTGTACATCGAGCATATAGCGAGGCATATACCACTGCATTCAGAATTGTCCAGTGTCCGATTTTACGTATATACCTCTGATTCCAACCAAGGTTTTAATGTAGGCCATAGCTAAGGCCATGGCCTAAATTTTAGAACCGATGGCCTAAAGAAACGTGGCCGTTGAGGCCATCTGGCTTAAATATTTCGATAAAAATTCAGTCAAATTTTATGGATCTTTAAGTGAAAATATTGGTATATATTTCTTACTTCCTAAAAATTTCTGGACTGCGCCAGCTATTTACGTTCTCTATTTGTGCTTACTAAAAACCATTCAAGTTTTAATTTCGTCACAACAATGCGAACAACTGCACGATGCGATGCAATTTGCCCCCTCTCGTATACACATGAACCAACACTTACAGCAAAAATGGAATCGAAAATCTGAAATCGAAAAAGGTACCGCCTCTAAGGACAGCAGATATGCGACAGCGTCTAGGCTGTCATAGCTGTGATTGACGGGCAGTGGAAACATTAAATTAGTGATGGTCACCGGATGTTTTTTCATATCTGGATACCCGCCTATTCAAAAGTTAAGTTCAATAAAATGTGTCATTTTTGGGTAGTTTTCGATTTTTTTCTGTTACCTTAGAGCTCTACGCTAAATTTCACTAACTCTTCGCTAAACAAATAAAGTAAAAATTCGAAAATTACTCTAGAAATTGCTCATTTTAGGTGAACCCCCTCCAATCGATGGAGGGCACCATGAAGCCCCCCCCCCTCAGCCCCCATAACAAGTCACCTAAATAAGCCAGAGGCTGGATTAATGGCGTTGTGGAAACCGAGGAATTTAAAGTCTTGTCGTGATTGTCTAAGCACGTAAAACTAAAAAATTTAGATCCCAGGCGGGAATTAAAACCATAATATTCGACGGAAAGGGCTGCACTCAAACTCTACTAATAAGCTGGATGTTGTTGTTGTTTGCTGCATTAAACATCACAATGTGATGATCATCACCCTACGGTTCAGAATGTTTAGCCAGGAAACTGGCCCCGGAAGGTTGGTTAAAAACAACTCAATCAAGCTGGATATCAGAGCAGTACCGAAGCTACGAGTCTAATTCTACCAATATCGCGAAGAACGGATTCCAAATGTCTGAATATTTCAAACGTCAAATATTCTAATAAAATCAAAGTCTGGCTCCCTCCGAACAACGTTTTACTTGATAAAAACAGAATCAAATAAAAACAATAACATTCATGAACAATGCTGTAAGTCATCTTAAAGTTCCGATTTGTGAAAAAGTATCAAGTTTGGAAGCCGCCATGCGCTGAGGACGAAATTTCAAACTTTTCGAAAAACAGTTTTTTCTATCGAAATCCTAACTCACGATGGGGTGGGGGAGGAGGGGGGGGGGGCTCTTTTGGGTTCCCACATTTATTGTGACCACCCAAGCACCGTAGTGCGACAGACAACGGCAGCTTTGTTTTGGGGCCTAAATTTTTAAATTTCGATGTTTTCTTGTTTCGCCGGACTGTTGTACCTACCATTTCCTATTTTGAAGCTATTAAACTGAAGACTTGAGCACTTTTTCGCGTAATTGCAGCAGATGCCTAGAAAACAGGCAAGGTAAGTATAGATTTTGGGCGGGCGATTTTAGGCCTCACCACTTTTTCAACAAGAAAAACCCTGGAACAATTATATACGCCAAAAACACGGTCTGGGAAATTTCGAAAAGCCACTAGCGAAGGGCCTCCAATGCAGCGAGTTCGAAAAAATTTGGGAGCTTTCACGCGAATGAGACTAATATTTGACCATTACGCACAACACATCTCCAAATCGGAACTTACAAGCTGACAACGTTGTTTATGCAGAAAGTCAACATTTTCTTCATCTTATGTACATTAAAGTGTCCAGTAGACATTAAGTCTGTGAGCTCAGGATCGCAATAAGAAAACGGCAGACGGGCAGCCAAGCGTTCATGTCAGAAGAAGAAAGTAGCAATAATAGGTGTAACATACTTGACTGATGAGGTTGATTGTTTAAGCTCAAGTTTAAGATCAGTTAATCCCGTGAGTCTGATAAAGATCAGGTCGGATCTGGCAGTCTCCCGGACCAAAAAGCAAAAAGCGAACCAATCGACAATTCCAAAACATTTCAACAAAGCTGACTGCTTCATTTGGTTCAATATTGCAAAAGAAATTAATCAAAATCATGACAACTACTACTTCTTGACAACGTGGTCTGATACAAGAGAGCGATCTTTACAGCTATTAACATGATGCTAAAACAATGAAAAAATATTATAAACGGCTAGAAAATAAAATGATAAAAACCTTCAGCAGACAGTTTTTCATTGCCGCCTGAGACAAGCCAGCGTCTAAGAAGGCCGTATTTCTTTAAATATTATTACAAGTAGGAAAAATGCTCCTTGCAGTCGCATGTAAAATGCAATATGAGCTATGAGGGTCAACATTTAAATGTGTCAAGGACAAGATTTAAAACGTCTAATATGAGCCAGCATCTAAATCGGTAAAGGACAAGATGTAACTGGCTAATATGAGCCGCTACGTTTCTCTTGGGCTCATATTGACGCTCGCTGCCGTGGTTTCAACGGGTTAACATCACGACATCATACCATTTTGCCTACAGACTTTTTACTTTTATTCCCAAGTCTTTGAACAAATCCTCACCGTTTTGCGTAATATCAATAGCTTCATGTAATGTTTGGTTACAGATATCCTGCCTGAATCTAATTTTGCCAGTTCAAACACCGAATTTAAGGTATCTGAACACTTTATACAGCTAAAGTTCTCCCCTTTAAAGTTGAATTAGGTGGTATATATTTGGCATATACCAGTTTTGAAACACTGAAATACTAGAAACAAATGTATAAAGCTCCTGTAAACCGGTATAGTCTTCGCTATCGGCTCACTGTACATAGCATTTATACAACAAAATACACAACTGATCTGTAAAAATTTGATGTGTTCTTATCCACGGTGTCGTACGATTGACTTTACTTATTGTATCAAGAGCACACGTATGTCAGGACAATTATGCATACGTATATGCGAATTTGAAAACTGCAAAAGAGTTAACTCAACTTAGTATCCTCGCGTCAATATGAGCCCAAGAGAAACGTAGCGGCTCATATTAGCCAGTTACATCTTGTCCTTTACCGATTTAGATGCTGGCTCATATTAGACGTTTTAAATCTTGTCCTTGACACATTTAAATGTTGACCCTCATAGCTCATATTGCATTTTACATGCGACTGCAAGGAGCATTTTTCCTACTTGTCCTTCTTCCAATTTTTGGGAGCGCCGCCTTATTAAGGCTCCAAAACTCCGAAAAACGCTGTTTTAGGTGGTATGACCAATTCGTATGTCCCACAACACCCCCATCAATAACATTTGTATGCAAAATCGTAGCGTTCCAGCTATCTCCAGTAGCTTGAACCAGGAACTGGTTCAACTTTGAACCAGATGAACCAGATCTGGCCAGCCATGGGTCGGATCCCCGAAATAACACCACCAGTAAATTCCCCATGCCCAATAACCTTTGTATGCCAAATGTCAGCCTTCCAGCTATGTCCAGTAGCCTGAACCAGGAACTGGTTCAACTTTGAACCAGTTGAACCAGATCCGGCCAGCCATGGGTCGGAACCCCAAAATAACACCACCGGTGAATTCCCCATGCCCAATAACCTTTGTATGCCAAATGTCAGCCTTCCAGCTATGTCCAGTAGCCTGAACCAGGAACTGGTTCAACTTTGAACCAGTTGAACCGGATCCGGCCAGCCATGGGTCGGAACCCCAAAATAACACCACCGGTGAATTCCCCATGCCCAATAACCTTTGTATGCGAAATATCAACCTTCCAGCTATCTCCAGTCGCTTGAACCAGGAACTGGTTCAACTTTGAACCAGTTGAACCAGATCTGGCCAGCCATGGGTCGGATCCCCAAAATAACACCACCAGTGAATTCCCCATGCCCAATAACCTTTGTATGCCAAATACCAGCCTTCCAGCTATCTCCAGTCGCTTGAACCAGGAACTGGTTCAACTTTGAACCAGTTGAACCAGATCCGGCCAGCCATGGGTCGGAACCCCAAAATAACACCACCAGTAAATTCCCCATGCCCAACAACCTTTGTATGCCAAATGTCAGCCTTCCAGCTATGTCCAGTCGCTTGAACCAGGAACTGGTTCAACTTTGAACCAGTTGAACCAGATCTGGCCAGCCATGGGTCGGAACCCCAAAATAACACCACCGGTGAATTCCCCATGCCCAATAACCTTTGTATGCCAAATATCAACCTTCCAGCTATCTCCAGTCGCTTGAACCAGGAACTGGTTCAACTTTGAACCAGTTGAACCAGATCCGGCCAGCCATGGGTCGGAACCCCAAAATAACACCACCAGTAAATTCCCCATGCCCAACAACCTTTGTATGCCAAATGTCAGCCTTCCAGCTATGTCCAGTAGCCTGAACCAGGAACTGGTTCAACTTTGAACCAGTTGAACCAGATCCGGCCAGCCATGGGTCGGAACCCCAAAATAACACCACCGGTGAATTCCCCATGCCCAATAACCTTTGTATGCCAAATATCAACCTTCCAGCTATCTCCAGTCGCTTGAACCAGGAACTGGTTCAACTTTGAACCAGTTGAACCAGATCTGGCCAGCCATGGGTCGGATCCCCAAAATAACACCACCAGTGAATTCCCCATGCCCAATAACCTTTGTATGCCAAATACCAGCCTTCCAGCTATCTCCAGTAGCTTGAACCAGGAACTGGTTCAACTTTGAACCAGTTGAACCAGATCTGGCCAGCCATGGGTCGGATCCCCAAAATAACACCACCAGTGAATTCCCCATGCCCAACAACCTTTGTATGCCAAATGTCAGCCTTCCAGCTATGTCCAGTAGCCTGAACCAGGAACTGGTTCAACTTTGAACCAGTTGAACCAGATCCGGCCAGCCATGGGTCGGAACCCCAAAATAACACCACCGGTGAATTCCCCATGCCCAATAACCTTTGTATGCCAAATATCAACCTTCCAGCTATCTCCAGTCGCTTGAACCAGGAACTGGTTCAACTTTGAACCAGTTGAACCAGATCTGGCCAGCCATGGGTCGGATCCCCAAAATAACACCACCAGTGAATTCCCCATGCCCAATAACCTTTGTATGCCAAATATCAGCCTTCCAGCTATCTCCAGTAGCTTGAACCAGGAACTGGTTCAACTTTGAACCAGTTGAACCAGATCTGGCCAGCCATGGGTCGGATCCCCAAAATAACACCACCAGTGAATTCCCCATGCCCAACAACCTTTGTATGCCAAATATCAGCCTTCCAGCGATCTCCAGTAGCTTGAACCAGGAACTGGTTCAACTTTGAACCAGATGAACCAGATCTGGCCAGCCATGGGTCGGATCCCCAAAATAACACCACCAGTGAATTCCCCATGCCCAATAACCTTTGTATGCCAAATACCAGCCTTCCAGCTATCTCCAGTAGCTTGAACCAGGAACTGGTTCAACTTTGAACCAGTTGAACCAGATCTGGCCAGCCATGGGTCGGATCCCCAAAATAACACCACCAGTGAATTCCCCATGCCCAACAACCTTTGTATGCCAAATATCAGCCTTCCAGCTATCTCCAGTAGCTTGAACCAGGAACTGGTTCAACTTTGAACCAGATGAACCAGATCTGGCCAGCCTTGGGTCGGATCCCCAAAATAACACCACCAGTGAATTCCCCATGCCCAATAACCTTTGTGTGCAAAAGATCAACCTTCCAGCTATCTCCTGTAGCTTGAACCAGGAACTGGTTCAACGTTGAACCAGTTGAACCAGATGAACCAGGCGAGATACGGCGTCGACAGTATGCTCATCGTGTTCAGCGACCCCGATTTACTATATATGGGTACCATCCCAAGGCCGAAAAACGCTGTTTTATATGGTTTACAGACCATTTTCTTTGTTGACAGCTTGAACTTGGGGCTGGTTCACTGTTGAACCAGCTGAACCAGATGAACCAGGCGAGATACGGCGTCGGCAGTATGCTCATCGTGTTCAGCGACCCCGATTTACTATATATGGGTACCATCCCAAGGCCGAAAAACGCTATTTTAGACGACTTTTTGACAATTTTCTGTGTTGCGACCTCGAAAAATTTCTAAGTCCAAACGTCGATTTTTCTATTTTTGACCATCTGTAAAAATCGACCCAGAGCGAAATTCGGAAATCAAACATAAACTTGATCTGGACCAACGCCTAGATAATCAAAAATTAGTATAGAAAAATTTTTCCTATGGGCCGTTTGAAAAATCGGTGTGCGCAAAAATCGCCCTAAAAAAGTGGTCGATACAGAGAAAAAAAAACCCCACTTTTAAACTTGTATCAAAAAGTCGATTTTTTCAAAGTTCATTTTTTCCGGGCAAGTTTGGTATCATTCGAAAGCTCTTGGCCTGGAGATTTCAAAAATGTAAACTTTAGCTCTCAACTCCCTACCGTTAATTAGTTATGGCTAATTAACAGTTTCCCAAATCCGCAAAGTGCCTTTATAGCTCATATTATGAGGGGCGCTCCGCGCACCCTCATGAAATCAACATCCCCGTAGAAACCAACCAATCACAATAATATCCCCCCCTACACACCACACCACACACAACTACCCCAGTCCACACCACCCACCTACCCTTTCACCTACACCACCTCCCCACCACCACCCCCCTTGCTCTCAATCACCACTCCTCTTATCTCATACCCCTTCACCAAATCATTCCCCCACCCCGGTACACCCCCCCCACCCCCCACCAAAGCCAACCACAATAGTTACTTAATTAATAATTATTAATGATTAATTAATAATTAATGCCTACCTCAGCCATCTTAGTTAACGTGTTGCTGGACGGTTCAGAGGGCGTGGGTCGTTGTTTCCCATTTCTTTTTCGATTCCTCAATCCATTCCCTGCAGTCTGTTGCCGCTGCCAGTAGGCGCTAGCGTGCGTTGCCACACTATCGTCTTGCTGACCCTGCCACAACTGCAGACCATTTGCGGGTTCCGGTTCCGGTTCCGATCCCGACCTTCCTTTAGGAGGGTCCGTGCTGCGTTCAGCATCGAAGGCAACAGCACGCTGCTGCAGCAAACGCTGCGCAGCCGCTTGGGAAGAATCGCTGATGATGGGAACATTGACCAGCTGTCCACTGCGAAACAGCCGCCGGGTGTACTCGTTCACGAAGCCGGGCAGGCCGCGCTGAAGGGCGTGCCAGCGTTTGTTCACCTGAAAAACAGAACAGACTCAAATCGAAACAAAATGCTGGCACAGAAGAAAGTACAAAGTCTATATCAAGGTACATGCTCTGCACGCTAACGGCTGACCCCCCCCCACAAACGTGTACCTAGTGACCTCCCTACAAATGTGTACCCAAGAGCTGATAACAGAGACCTTGCCTGCTGTCACACTCTTATATATTATCATGTACTCTTGTCTATATGTATGCATGTGCGAAAAGAAAGGTTAGCAGTTTATAGCACACTCATATAGCAGCTTGGCTCGACAGGATATATAACTAATACGCTAGGATAATGTGTGCCTCAGGATTTGTGCCAGGGACTACACCATGACAACAATGAATGATCAAGAATTTAGTCAGAGAAAACAAATTAATTTTTACACGAAGTGAGAGCAAATTTTGTTCCAAGCAGAAAGCCAGCCAACTAAAACTATTTCAAATTATTAAAATCACACATCTGCTACTTAGTATACCTATATCATCACCACCGTATCGTAAGATACGTTTTCATTTCCAAGCTGTGCAAAGTGCGCCTACCAAGCTGTCATGTTGAGAGATCAGGTCTGGTGGCATGGGAGGCACGCCTCTGCGCAGCAGTGTAGTCGCACCGTCTACAGTTACAGGAAAAGCTTGAGCAATCTGTGTTGGAGTCCATTCATGCGGATTCTCCTATACGGGAAAAAACAGCATATATATATAAAAGCCGTTCAAAAAGTTAAGTCCTACAATAAATCGACAGCAGAGACAAGTATATATATAGTCAAGCGGGAAAAAACCCACTTTTCAGATTTTTGGCCAGAACTTTTTACTGGTTTCAGATATTGAAATACTAACTATACAGGCTGCTAGGCCTAGCTATAGAACACCTCTCTAGGCTGCGCCGTTAGTGAAAAAAAATGTCCCAAACTGGCGGGAAAAAACCCAATGCGGGGAAAAACCCACCCCGAAAATTTTTTTGGCAAGTTGCCAGGAGCATTTCTAACCGTTCCAAATGAAAGAGCGGGTTGTTTTTAGTACAACTGCATCAAAATATATTAGTTTTTGTTGAAAAAGTTGAGGTCATAGTGACTTTTGAAAATTTGGTATGTTTAACATATAAACATAAACATGGAAATTTTTTAAAATTCTTTATTTTCGAAAGTTTAAGCATCCTATCGTGTAGAAAACGTGTTTTTCTTGTATTTAGAGCCAAACTAGACCCATTTAAAGGCAAAAATAAGCATTTTTGGCCAAATTTAAATTTTGGCATGAAATGGCTCCATGTCCGATTTCGATCCCATGGACCTCCCATAACAGATCGAGCCCAGGCAAAACCTATACCAGTTTAATCTATAGGCTCTATTAAACAAATGTATGTATTCGTTTGACCTTTCCTGCTAATGCTTAGAAAAATTTTCAATTTTGAAAAGTGGGTTTTTCCCGCATGTGGGTTTTTTCCCGCCAACTCTAGGTCACCCCCAGGTCGCACTGGAGGGGTTAGAGCAGTGTGGCATATATCATCATGATGCGCAACAGATGCCCTACACATACATACAATCCGCTTTGGTCTAAGTCTTTCCAGTAGTTCAGGGTGGCCATGCAAAGTTTGCCAAATTTCGGTACTTGGACGGACCAAAATTTTCGAAAATTTCAAAGTCCCAAAAAATTTGCTGGGAAGCAGGGGGAGCGACAATAATATACCCTCCATGGTTATTTTGGATGCTTTTCAAGATAGGCTATTAAGATCCAATATAGCTCATACCGGTAAGCCCACACTGGAGTTTTTTCCCCGCTTGACTATATAGGGGCGTACCCAGGATTTTTAAAAGGGAGGGGTGGGCCTGAGAAAACCTTTGCAGCCTCCAAAGCAGTTGAAACTTTTAAAATTATGAAAAAATCCGTACGTATATATATATATATAATGAAAAAACTGTAGTGTACATTAAAGATTGAATAAAAAGTTGAGAAATTTGTCGATAGTGAAAAATCCATAATGGAAGTCTTTAAAAAGTTTTATTCAGAAGTTGCTTGCAACTATATATGACAAAATAAACCATGGTAACCTTTGAAAGATTTTTGAATAGAAATTTGAGGAAATCACTCATGAAAAAATCCATAATAGAAAATTTTAAAAAAGGTTCGATTTAAAGGCCGAGAAAATATTTTGAAATCATGAAGAATCTGTAACGAAAACCTTTAAAATATCTGAAATACGAACGCTTACTTTGGTATCTATAGCGCGGCGGGAAAAGAAAACCCACCCTGAAATGCGAGAAAAGAAAACCCATCAACAGTGTGAGTCAGCCATATGAGCTAAATCGGATTTTGATAGCCTAATCTTAAAGAGCGTTCAGGGGCGTATCCAGGGGGTGTCCAGGTGTCGGGACACACCCTTTTCGGAAATTTTTTAATTTTCAGCTATTTTTGTCCCAAATTTGGCCATTTTTTGCAAACATTTGGAATCGGACACCCTCTATTCAAAATGCTGGATACGCCCCTGCCTAGAGGGTGTATTATTGTAGCCTTCGTTGCCTCTCAGCAATTTTTTGGAACCTTTAAGGTTTTGAAATTTTTGGTCCCAACATGGGGGTCAGACAGGAATCAGGATCAACTTTGGTGTGTCACCCTGAACTATTAGAAAGACCTAGGCCAAAACGGATATATAATAGTTATACAGAGGATATCCACTTGCGGGAAAAGAAAACCCAATTTTCAAAATAGAATATTTTTCAAACCGTTAACAAAAAAGGTCAAAACCAATGATTAAATTTCTTTAATAGAGCCTCTAGATTAAACAGGTGTAGGCTTTACCTGGCATGATTCCGTTATGTGTAGCCCAGATGAACAAATTCTGGCATGGTGCGATTTCAAGCCAAATCTGCAATTTTTACCAAATTTTTCTTATTTTTATGCTAAAGTGGGTTTAGTTTGGCTCAAAATACAATAAAAGCTTGTTTTCTACACAACAGCATGCATGTTCAGACTGCATAAAATAAGCAAATCTAGAAATTTTCCAAAATCTTTACGTGTTAAACCTACAAAATCTCGAAATATTAATTTGGCTTATATATACACTTTAGCATAAATTTTGATATTTTCGATGCAGACGTACTAAAAACAACCCGCTCCTTCGAATGGTGCAGTCAAAGTTGTTCTATCTGGCATCCTTCTAGCAAAAAATCAGGATGAGTTTATTTTCCCGCATATGGTGTTTCGTTTACCTCATTGGGTTTTATTTTCCCATCTGTCTCGTCAAAAATTTTCAATAACGGTAAGAGCTGGAAAGGCGATTTGATTTATAGCTTTGAAGCCCTTCGCAAGGGCTCATCGCAGTTATCGTTAAAATTTAGATTTGTCCTTGCATTAAAGAGTTTTTCGCCTAAAAATCTAAAATGTGGGTTTTATTTCCCGCCGCGCTATATATATATACATACTTGATGGAAATATGTAGGCACTTTTAGTTTTTAATGTCCCGGACGGTTAACACAAAAAAGCTTAAGATTGAATTTAGACACAAACGCTATGCAGGCGGGAAAAATTTGAAAATACAGATAAACGCCACCGGCGCGAAAGTTTTTAAAAAATTAAACAGAAATGCTCAAAAAGGTTAAAAACTTAAGCTACGTAGATAGGCTCTGCGCGTGTGAAAATTTTAAAAAACGCAGCTGACACGGAAAGTTTCTATTTTTAATTTTACGAATTGAACATAGCTCAGTTTTTGCTTTCTCCCCAAAAAATTCCGGAGGAGGAGGCAATCGGACAAAAATGGAGGGGTCGAAACCACCAAATCCCTTTTCTGGGTGCGCCCATGGAGACAAGTGCATACGTAACAAAAGGTTAAAGGAAAATGTACTTCTGATCTATATGTTCTGATCTATATGTTGACTACTCTTAGTCATGAAAATGTACTTGTCAGATACGAAGATTTATTACAAACTTTTTAACAAATTCAAAAATTCGGATGCTACGTTACATGATTTTCAGTTACAATTTTGGTACGCATTCCAAGTTTATATACTGACTGATGAATACTGCTTATATATACATATGTATTACATACGTACGTATATATATATACGTATTATAAACTTACATTATGAAGTCTAATTATTTGTAGCTTAGTTGCATAAGACAGCAAATTATCAGCCGGAGGAGGTCGAATTTTAAGCACCCTTTCGGCCAATCGAATCTTTTGACGTCGATACATATATAGCACGAAAACCTGCAGAATAGAAAATGATTTCCAAAAGCAACCAACACAGGCAACCCTGTCCTGGACTATGGCGAGGGAAATACTAAGGCAGGGTTGGGTGCTAATGCATAACAAATTTTGGCGACCACCCTCCAGATTTTCATATTTTGCTACCCCCCTAAGATTTTTGGCCAAAAAGTGGTCAAAAATGGCAAAAAAAATCCAAAATTTAGGGGGTTTTTGGGCAATTTTGACCGAAACCCCCCAACCTCAGCCGGAACCCCCTTTCCCCCAGATTTTTCCCCAGCCACACCCATAGGTCTAAGACGGGGGGTAGCCAGCCCCCCAGCCCTTTTTTCAATCCTCCCCCCGAACTTTTGGTGGATGTCCCCCCTCCAACTGGGGCTGGGGAGGGTAGTCAAAAAATGGCCAAAAATTGGGTTATTTTGGGGTATATATAAACTTTTGAAAAACTTTCAAAAATGTCCAACTTTTTGGCTTGAAGTGTTTTATTGCGCGAAAACATATTTTAAACTGAGGTATGGGGTTTCTGACTCAATATTGACCTTATTTTGGACTTGAAACATGCTGGCAATCAAGTTTTTGAGTTTGAAACCATTGTCTAATGATAAATTTACTTCATGGTTGAATATTTTTGGCATTAGAAACGGCTGAAAATGCGATTTTTGGCATAAAAATAGAAAAATGTTTTGGGGGGGTTGGGGGGTCCTAGCGGGTTTGGGATCTCCAAAGGGAGCCCCCAGAAAAGGTTGGGGGAGGAGCCTCCCCCACCCAAAATCTCCGTTACACCTATGGCCACCGCTTGCATGCAGCCGCATCGCCGTGGCAGATGTAATACCTGTTGTATGTGGACGCGGCATTGGGGTTGGGCGGCCGCGGGGCAAATCACGTCTATGTAATAAAAGATATTATAGTACTAACAAGGCGTGATTTACTCGGGATTAAAAAAATCCTCGTGCGGCCCTAACTACAGTATGCCGACACCTGCAAATTGGCAGCGGCTTCCGGGACGACCTCCAAAATCCTGGAGTCGAACTGTTCTCGAAGACTTGAACTTTTTGTCCGGACCACTCATTTATGGTCGACGTTGGAAAACTGACTGGCTTCAAATTTGTGCCGATCTGTCTGCTGATAGAGTCCAGTGGAGAGCGATTGTTCGTGACTGCAACCATAGTGCTGGCCATTGGTGTACCAGGCTACAGTTTACCCCCTGTGAGACCCCCCACGTAGAGGCCAGACCTCCCTCCCCCCACCTAAAATGGTGTCCAAACAAGAGAAAAAATGCCAAATGTTTGCAAAAAGTTTTTGAATATTGGCTGGAAATAGTCAAAAACGCTAATAGGTTGTAAAACGCAATACGAGTAGGTTTTGAGTAGATTTATGTCTAAAATAGTAGATTTTATGTCAAAAAGGGCCATTTTTAACCGAAAAAATTTGGGTACAGTTTGGGTATATACAGTTTTTTAAATTTCCGATTTTTAGCCCCCCAAGCCAGATTTGGACTTTTTACTCCCCCCCCCCCAACCCAAACAGGTGGTACACCTATGGTGCGGGCTAGGTATGAAGCCATCTGTCGCCAGGATTGGGGGGGGTCACTTTGGTCAAAAATCGATAGTCACGAATTTCGCTCATTTTCATACATAATGCCCCCGTATGTTCTCAAAAATAACTTAGAATATTAGCGTTCGAAATCAAACTGTGACAGAGTTCTTCAGGTTCAAAGCCGGGACACTTGAAAATTCCCGTGATGAGCCCTGCAAGGTCAGGTGGAGACCAAACGCGACCGAAAACAGGGTTACCAAATTAAAGCCTTTACTAAGGTAATATTTAAGTGCAGAAGTGGCTCAAGGCCAGCTATCCAGGCGTTCATAATGCAAGATTGAGTGATGCACTGACCTAACCTTGCAGGACTGCCCAGTATAAATTTAACTCGTTTTATCTTGCACACACAACATTTTAGACCCATGGTTCTATGAGAAATGTTGCTCCTCATTCTATTAGCTATCGATTGATACCCAATTGGTTTATATTTGCAAAAATTTTAAAATTGGCCTTACACAGCAGTCATGTTCAATATTGACGCATTTGTTTTGGCCACATTATGTGACAGACATGGATATATTTATTAATCTGGCAAGTTTGGTGATTTTTTACCACATAATGAGTGAGAAATTATCAAAAGAATATGAAAATTATGAAAAATGGCCATTTTTAGCAAAATATGCTGTTTTTGTGGCAAGTTTTTTGAGCTTACTGTAGATGATAGAAACATGCGAGTACTTTCATAAGACGTGGTTTTATGCGTAGAGTGCAACTATCTATTCGCCGTTTCTGTACTTTTGCCAATCGTTCAGGACAAGCAAAAGAATACCATAGGTCCTGTTTTTCATGGTCCAAAATGGCCGATTTTCCAAAATTCTGACTTTAAAAATTAGCCAAAAATCCAATATATACTCAACAGAATTGCTTCAGAGGAGATAGCTGCTAGAGATGAGCACGGGCCGGTTTTTTTCGGCCCGGCCCGGCCCGGCCCGCTCCAAAATCTTGCTCGGCCCGGCCCGGCCCGCAGGCAAAATTTTTCGGCCCGGCCCGGCCCGCCAAAAGAAAATTTCCAAAATTATACTAACAATATTATTTCAAAGGCTCATATGCAATACGGAAACGCTAAATTATGCTAAAAAATGTTAAATTTTACTGTAAAATAGCCAGAATGGGTAGATATTTAGCTAATTTTAGCGATTTTAGAACACTTTCTATAGTCGATCCGGCCCGTTTCGGCCCGCGCCGGCCCGCAGTTATAAAATTTTGTCGGCCCGGCCCGGCCCGCTAACAAATGGATGTCGGCCCGGCCCGCTAACAAATGGATGTCGGCCCGGCCCGGCCCGCGGGCCGGGCCGAAATGCTAATAGCTGCACTCATCTCTAATAGCTGCACTCTACAATATGTCCTTATGGTTCTGAAAAGGTTTCAGAGCTCAGGCTCTCATACAGCGAAAAATTTTTCTGCCACAAACTTTTTAGAGTAACTTTTTCATTTTCCTACGTATGTCGAGTTTAACACATGTCGAGGTCACCTTTGAGGGCCTGTACAGAACGATCGAAGCAATATTTATTTCGTAAAACACTCTTGTCTTGTTTCGCGGACCCATGGGGACTACGAATATGTGAAAACGAGCAAAATCGGAGATGGTCGTAAAATCGGCAAAAAAGTGACCCCCCCCCCTTAAGGGGGAGGGTCGCCGGGTACCAAATTTTATGGTCACCGATTTCGCTCATTTTCGGGTATAATATACCCCCATATGTGCCCAAAAACAAGACAAATTTTTAGAGTCCAGGGTCAATCCAGCTTAGAGATATTTCAGTTTAAATTCCTACAATTTAGTATTTGCGCCTGTATGCCTCGCTGAGGGCTTCGAAGTCGTGTACACATAGGACGACAACAGACGACGGCATGACAAATACATCAAATTAAAGCCTCTAGTTGGGGCTATTTATTAGTGCATAAATAACAGTGGCAAGATAAGCAACGAGCGAGAAACGGCGTTTGAACGATTCGGTAATGCTCATTCCGACTGTCATTTGCTTCAAACTTTAAGTCGCTCTAACTTTCTCATACTGCTTTGTAGAGACTTGGTGTAAGAAGATAAAATGTTCAGGACATCGAGAGCTTCAATTTGATATAAAATATGGCTATATTTGAAAAATTGAAAATTTGACATTTTTGGCACATAGGTGTCCGCCATGCTGTCGTAATATGTAGCCAACGCAAAACACAGGCTATTGGCATGAAATTTTACATACATATTGGCATTATGCATGCCAATTAGCACACCAAATTTTATTGAGATACCTTAAGTTTTGGCTGACTTATAAAGCATTAAACACGAAATTTTCGAAAAATGATGAATTTTGAGGAAAAATGAAATTTCTGCTACCAAAACTGTGAGCTACTGAAAAGTCTGGACAGGGATTGATTATATTCAAAATAGAGCTCTAGCAATGTACTGTGCTAATAACTAACCGCGAAGTTTCTATACGGAAGGGTTTGTTCAGGACAGGACAAAACGTTCAACGAGCTGCACATTTGTAGAGCGATTTTGAGCAAAAACCGCCTTCCCCGAACTTTCTAAATTCGTATAAAATTAACGGCCCTACATGAAATAACGTGGTATAGATATTAGCACTCTACCTAGTCCAGATTAGGTTTACACCAAGTTGTAGCCGATTTACTCGTACACAGCGCTCAAACTTTTGGTAGCAGAAAAATTTTCCTAACTTTTTCATTTTCCTATGTTTAACACATGTCGGGGCCACCTTTGGAGGGCTATTGTGAATGATAGGAAAAGTTTTGCAACAAACGCACTTGTCTTGTTTTGGGGACCCATGAGGACTACAAAATATGTGAAAATGAGAAAAATCGGAGATGGTCGAAAAATCGCGACCCCCCCCCCTTAAGCAGACACACCTATGGTGGGGTATGGCAAATTTGGGTGGGTGGTGAGAGGGTTTGGGCCTCTACTTTTGGAGAGGGGTCTCCCACCCAGGTACACCTAATTTGGGGTGAAGCGACCAAAATTTCGAAGGTAGGGTCCTAACTTCTCCACGACATGTGGGGTGGGGAGCAGACATGTGCAGGACAGGAAGTTTTGGAGGGGGGCATAGGTGTATATATACGTGTATATATACAAGTAATAAAAATGCTCCTCCGGAGCATGAAAAAGTAATATGGGTGGTGGTGAGGTTGTAAAATCAAGAGAGGACTAGTCTTAAAAATGCTTAATATGGGGGCTGGGCTAGGTTCAAAAAAGAAGAGGACTAGGTTGTGGGCGAATTAATATGGGCACAGCTTCGCCGAGCAACCCATATTCGCGGACTGAAAAAGTTATATATATACATACGTATTACATATGTATATATATATACGTATATACAAGTAACAAAAATGCTCCGCACAAAAGGGGATAATATGTGTGTTGGGCCTATGTCTATCCTTTAAATTCCGGTTGAGAAAGGCATAAATCCGACACCGCAAAAGTTGCTCAGCTCACTTAGGGCTTTCACTTGATACCAAATTTTACCACTTTTGAAAAATTTTATTTTTGACCAAAAATTGCCTAAGTCCCCACCCCTCCCCACCACAGCACTCTACAGCCACTTTGGGTACGCAGTTCTATGACAAAAGTTGCTCAGCTCGCTCAGGGCTTTCATTTGATACCAAATTTGACCACTTTTGAAAAATTTCATTTTTGAATGAAAATCGCCTAAGCCCCCACCCTACCCCACCACAGCACTCCACAACCACTTTGAGCATGCAGTTCTATGACAAAAGTTGCTCAGCTCACTTAGGGCTTTCATTTGAAACCAAATTTGACCACTTTTGAAAAATTTTATTTTTGACACAAAATCGCCTAAGTCCCCACCCCACCCCACCACAGCACTCTACAGCCACTTTGGGTACGCAGTTCTATGACAAAAGTTGCTCAGCTCACTTAGGGCTTTCATTTGATACCAAATTTGACCACTTTTGAAAAACTTTATTTTCGACCACTTGACCCCCCGCCCGACTGACCCTTCAAAACGGCAAACTGGAACCAGTCCAGCAACATAGGTACGTCAGACGGCAAACCGAATACCGGGAATGAGCTGGGCGCACCAGAAAACCCCTATAGACAAAGTTTTGAGAGGCCAGTTAAATCCTACTATGGACCTCCAGGAAGCAGTTTCCGACTTGACCCTCCCGGCGGCAAAGTAGAACCAGCCCAGCAATATAGGCACGTCGGACGGCAAAACGGATACCAGGAATGAGCTGGGCACACCAGAAAACCCCTATAGACAAAGTTTTGAGAAGCCAGGTAGAGCCTACTATGGACCTCCAGGAAGCGGCTTCCGACTTGACCCTCCCGACGGCAAAGTGGAACCAGCCCAGCAAGATGGGTGGGTCTGACGGTAAAACTGACTGCGGGAATCGATTCTCCGTGCGAGAAAACCATTGTATGGAAGATTTGAGCTTTCAAAGTTAAATAGACAGCGAGAAATTTCGATTTTTCATTTTTCGAATTTTCGCCATCTTTGACGGGCCACTGTGGTCGCTAGGGAAGTGATAGAGAAACGCAACCTAGACCGTTAGTTAGTTCAATATATGTAATTTCTGAATATAAAAAGAAATCAGCTCCAGCTCGTAACGTTCGACCTGAGCGACGACCACAAAAATGGTCACTTTTCGCTATGAGCCGAATTTGCGGCGCCACTGCGGCGCTGTGGCGCAGCTGCGGCGCAAAAAAAGTTGTGATTCTTAAATTCTTTAGAGGGTACTACTAGACCCCATAGCCCTTTAGGTTGGCCCACCGCTGCAGATCACGTGAAAGCGGCGAACATTATGTACAATACAACCATCAAATAGGAGAAACCGGAAAAAAAAACATCGCCGCCATAACCGGTCCCGGGCGCAACTTTTTAACGGTAAGTGATACGGGGCTGAAACTTCACAGACATACTAAACTCGATGTGCTCTACAATTTGCGCATGAAATCTGCGCAGGATCTGCGCAGCTTCTGCGCAGCTTATTTTACACTGTCTCCAGCCACTTTTCACACATATTATAGGGGTCGCTGCCGCGATCCCTATGATACCAGTGTTCAGTTTTAGTTACGGTGCGTAAATAATATACAACTATGATAAACGAGTTTTAGCGGAAGCAAACATTTCTTTCGATAAACTCTTACTATTTACTGTGCATTTTAACCATTGATAAGAAAACTCTATATTTCAACAATAATATCAGGACTCTCTCCGACGATTTTCTATTTCTATTGAACCGTTAGCGTTACAATCATAGCCTTGGTTTTGTCTAGTTGCTTGCCGTAGTCCAGCACAACCAAATTACTATATAGTTTACGTACATATAAGCAAGCAACTTGCAGCGATTGTTTAACTGCTGGAAATGTTATTATTGACTGACAATAATGGCATTGTATATGACAATTGCCATGGCGAAGCGTGAAAGCCCGCGAATATGGGTTGCTCGGCGAAGCTGTGCCCATATTAATTCGCCCACAACCTAGTCCTCTTCTTTTTTAGAACCTAGCCCCCATATTAAGCATTTTTAAGACTAGTCCTCTCTTGATTTTTACAACCTCACCACCACCCATATTACTTTTTCATGCTCCGGAGGAGCATTTTTATTACTTGTCCTTCTGTCATTTTACAGGATCCCTTTCCAGCAATGCGGCAATGAATACAAGGAGCTTGAACAGTGCCGTGGGTAGAGCAGAAAACTGATTATATAAATATATAGTAAAACTGAATTCTCACCTCCGCCCCAAGCTTTGGCCGCCGCAACCTCTGTTTGTGGGTGGTATAAGGAGAAAACTTTTTCGCCTCGCCAAAGACTTCGACAGTATGCCCATCGTGTTCAGCGACACGCATTTACTATATGGGTACCGCCAGAGGGCCGAAAACCGCGTTTATGGGTTTGACCAGTGGTCAGTAGGCCCCATAGACCGTAGTGACCACTGGTCATTTCCATCGGAATCGGCAATATGCCCATTGAAACGAGCGTAGTCGATTTACTATATATGCCCCCAACCAAAACGCCGAAAACCGCTGTCTAAGGGGGTTTGACCAACGGTCAGTTGGCCCCGAGACCATAGTGCCCACTGGTCACTTCCCTCGATTTCGGCAATATGCCCAATGAAACGAGCGTAGTCGATTTACTATATATGCCCCCAACCAAAACGCCGAAAAACGATGTTTAAAGGGGTTTAACCACTGGTCAATAGGCCCCATAGACCGTAGTGACCACTGGTCACTTCCCTCGATTTCGGCAATATGCCCAATGAAACGAGCGTAGTCGATTTACTATATATGCCCCCAACCAAAACGCCGAAAACGCTGTTTAAAGGGGTTTGACCACTGGTCAATAGGCCCCATAGACCGTAGTGACCACTGGTCACTTCCTTCGATTTCGGCAATATGCCCAATGAAACGAGCGTAGTCGATTTACTATATGTATATGCCCCGAACCAAAACGCCGAAAAACGCTGTTTAAAGGGGTTTGACCACTGGTCAATAGGCCCCATAGACCATAGTGACCACTGGTCACTTCCCTCGATTTCGGCAATATGTCCATTGAAACGAGCGTCGTCGATTTACTATATGTGCCCCCAACTAAAACCCCGAAAAATGCTGTTTATAGTGAGTTTTCCCTACTTTGACCCTGGGCGAGGATCCACGGGAGCCATGCTGACCAGTGGTCACTTCGGGCGGTATCGGCAGTATGCTCATCGTTTTCAGCGACCCCGATTTACTATATATGGGTACCACCCCAAGGCCGAAAAACGCCATTTTTAGTGACTTTTAGGCCATTAGTAAAAGTGGGACTTAGAAACTTTCCGCCCAAACAGGCCAAAAAAATGCAAAGTTTGGGCCCATCTCCTGAAAGCTACAGAGCGAAATTAAAAAATCCCCTCGTTACTTTGTGTGCATAGTCCGAAATATTCAAATAAAATAAACCAAACCGATCTAGCTGCTAGCCTGTGAAAAAAAGTTGATTTCAACCGAAGTGCCAAAATAGCGAAAGTCCGACTTTGGGGCCTTGGCACAGAGCCAAAATTGGCCGAGTGCCAAAATGACCTTCGTTTGGTAGCATGGGGGATACTGTCTACCAACATATCATAGTAGTATTGGACCAAAATGCCCACATCGTTCCAACACTTCGCTAGAAAATGCACTTCCAATAAGCGTTATTAACCGAGAAAAAAACACAACCGCACGGTAACTCTCGCCTAGTGCAAAATTTCGAAGTTCCGAATTTTAACCAAATGTATGGTGGTACTTGTGGTACTACTCGAGTACTTTACGATGGTAACACTTTTATCCCTCCCGGACCTCAAATTAGCTGGCACCAGGCCAACACTGTCTCCAGAGGGCCGCGCAGACGCCTTTATACTCATATTATGTAGGGGCGCTGTCGCGCCCCTATATAATACATGTGTATGTATGTATGTACCTGGGAGGGCGGGGAACCCGTCCCCCCAAATGGAAAAGTCCCGACCCCACCCTCGAAATTGTGAAGGCAGACCCCACCCCTAAATATTTAGGAGTGTGGAGAATAATGGCCAAATCCCAGACCCACCCACCCAAATTTGCCAGACGCCACCCTCAAAATTTTCGAAATTTCGTCTTAAAATTAGGAAAAAGTCGAAATTTTCCGCAAAATGACCAACTTTAGCAAAATCGCAAATTTTTTCTTAAAACTCCGAAGTGAAATTTTTACCATATATAGTAGCATAGTTCCTTTGGGGGGGGTAACCCCCCCCCCGACATTTTCGGCCAACTTTACCCCCGCCAGATTTTTTGACTTGCCCTCCCCAACTTTCGGCTACCCCCCCCCCCAACCCCCCCAACGATTTTTGGACCCAAAAGACCTACAATTTTTTCCCAAATTTTGGCTTAAAATCGCTTTAAAACGGTGCAAAAACGCTTAAAACGTCAAAAAACAAGCCTTATTTTAAAAAGGGCTAAATTACAGAAACTTTTGCATTTTTTGGCCATTTTTCGAAATTTCTGAGGTCCGAATTCTGGGGGGGGGGGTTACCCCCCATCACATTTCGGAGGGCGACCGCCGAGATCCCAAGATTCACCCCACCCGAGACCCAAAGTTCCAGGGAAACAATGATTTTTACCCCCCAAATTCGATTTTTCCGGACCCCCCCCCCACCCCACCCAAAACCGGCTGACCACACCCACCGTAATTTCGGCTACCCCCACCTCAAGGTGTGCCTTGAGAAAAAGTTGGGGAGGGGGCAGCCGAAATTACCTGAAAAGCGCTAAAAATAGCTGGAAATTAGGAAAATTTTTCAGTTTTTTAACGAAAAACCGATTTTTTGCAGTCCCCGCCCCTCGAAAATTTACCCCTCCCCCCGTCCCTTTTTTTGCCAGACCCCCCTCCCTACTTTTTTCAAACCCCCACCCCCACTTTTTTCGCCAGCCACACCTATGATAATAGTCTCACATGTGCAGGAGGGGAAATTTTGTCGGGGGAACTGGATTTTTCCGGTTTTTGCCAAACAAAGCGGAAAAATCCGGATTCTGGGGGAGGGGGTGAGGAGAGCATAGGTGTACCTTGAGAAAACGTTGGGGGAGGGGGTAGCCGAAATTAGGGTGGGTGGGGTCAGATGTTTTGAAGTCTGGTGGGGTCCGGAAAAATCGAATTTGGGGAAGGGGGGTAAAAAATTTTTCGGTCAAAAATTTAGAAAAAATTCGCTAATTTGCTTAAAATGTTATTTCCAACTAAAAATCAACAATATTTCTTCATTTTTGCTCATTTATTCTAGGGATGCAGCGGGGCCTGGCCCCGGCCCCGGGGCCAAGCCCCGGCTCCGGCCCCGGTAGTCAGGCCCCGGGGGAGGGGGGTAAAAAATTTTTCGGTCAAAAATTTAGAAAAAATTCGCTAATTTGCTAAAAAATGTTATTTCCAACTAAAAACCAACAATATTTCTTCATTTTTGCTCATTTATTCTAGGGATGAGCGGGGCCTGGCCCCGGCCCCGGGGCCAAGCCCCGGCTCCGGCCCCGGTAGTCAGGCCCCGGCCCCGGTGGTCAGCCCCGGCTTCAACCGGGGCCTGAACTCAGCTAACTTTGTAGATGTTTTAACTTGTCTTTTTACTAGAATTTTGCAACTTTTGACGGCAAAAATGAATAAAAACAAGGAGATAGTCACTTGGCTCAACGAAAACAACATTAATATAGTGTTTGTACTGTACCAGATTTTCGTGACCTGTTAAAATGTTTAAAAAATTTGAGCTACTTTCTGCCTTTAAGGCCCCGGCCCCGGCCCCGGCACCGGGCCGCGATTTGGCCCCGGCCCCGGTCCTGAGCGGGGCCGAGAGCTGGCCCCGGCCCCGGTAGTGGCGACCCCGGTGCATCTCTAATTTATTCAAAAAAACTTGGATGTTTTGCAAAAATTTCGAATATTTACAAATTGTTTGGGCAAAATTTCGAAAATTTTGGGGGTGGGGTTTGGCATATAATTGGGTGGGTGGGGTCTGGGATTTGGCCATTTGGGGGTGGGGTCTGGCTCCAAAATTTCGAGGGTGGGGTCGGCACTTTTCCATTTTGGGAGGAGGGGTTCCCCCCAGGTGTACCACCTGTTTGGGTGGGGGGGGGGGAAGTCCAAATCTGGCTTGGGGGGGTCTAAAAAATCAGAAATTTTCAAAAAAACTGTACCCAGCTTTTTCCAGCTAAAATGGCCCTTTTTTACATAAAATCTGCGATTTTCGACACAAATCTACTCAAAAACTACTCGTATTGCGTTTTACAGCCTGTTTTTTAGCGTTTTTAACTATTTCCATCCAATTTTTTCAGAAAGTTTTTGAAAAATTGCAAAACATTTTGCAAAAATTTGGCAATTTTTCTCTTGTTTGGATACCATTTTAGGGGGGGAGGGGGTCTGAGCTCGGCTTGGGGGGGAGTAGTCGAGGTCGGGTATGGGGTTGGTGGGTCTGGCCTTCTCGTGGGCGGGGTGGTCTCACCTCACAGGGGGTAAACTGTAGTCTGGTACACGGGTACACCTCCCCCCCAGGTACACCTATGACCCCCACCCCCCAACCTTTTCTCAAGGTACACCTATGCCCACTAGCGTAGCCAGGAAAAAATTTCGGGGGGGAATGCAAAATTTTTTCGGGGGGTCTGTCTGGGGGGCCGCCCGGAGCCCCCCAGAAGCTGAAAAAATTTTCCAATTTGGCCAAGCCCAAATCCCAGACCCCGCCCAACATAGTTTCCCTGGAAATTTTGGTTGGGGGGGGCAAACTTTGAAAATTTGGTGGTCGACCCCCGAAATGTGATGGGGAGTACCCCCCCCCGAACCCCCCCTCAAATTCGGACCTCAGAAAATTCAAAAAATGGCCTAAAAACGCAAAATTTTCTGTATTTTAACGCTTTTTTTGTCAAAACAAGGCATGTTTTTACCGTTTTAGGTGTTTTTACACCATTTTAAACAGATTTTAAGCCAAAATTTGAGAAAAAATTTTCAAAAAAGGACCATTTTTAGCAAAATTTAGCTAACTTTGGCACCAAAAAGTGCTGGGGGTGTTAGGGAGGGGTAACCAAAAGTGGGGGAGGGATAGTCCAAAAATATGGGGGGGGGGGGGGGGAAGTTGGTCGAAAATTTGGGGGGGACACCCCCCCCCTGGGGAAACTATGCCGCCCAAGCCTAATTTCGGCTACCCCACCCCCAAGGTACACCTATGGGGCATAGTTTCCCTGGAACGTAGGGTCTCGGGGCACACGAAGCCCATTTCTAGAAAACAATTAGAAAAAATTTAATTTTTTAAATATTTTCTAATTGTTTTCTACAGTTGACAAATTTTTTCTAGTTGTTTTCTAATTGTTTTCAAATTATTTTCTCCATTAGAAAATAATTAGAAAATAAAATCTTAATTGTTTTCTAATTGTTTTCTTAATTTTTTCCAATTGTTTTCCAAACTAGAAAACAATTAGAAAACTATTCTAATTTTTTCTAATTATTTTCTAATTTTGTGAAATATCATCAAAAAGGTTCACGTGGTTCCATTTTCCTTGTCAACCCACTTTTTCGGATTTTGGCTGGAACTTTTTTGTTACAAGTAACAAAAATGCTCCGCACAAAAGGGGATAATATGTGTGTTGGGCCTATGTCTGTCGTTTAATCCGGTTGAGAAAGAAAGTATATAAATCCGACACAGCAAGTTTGGGTGGGTGGTTCTATGGCGAAAGTTGTTCAGTTCGATGCGGGCCTTCATTTGGTACCAAATTTGACCACTTTTGAAAATTTTAATTTTTGACCCAAAATCGCATAAGTCCCCACCCCACCCCACCACAGCCCTCTACAGCCACTTTAGGTACGCACTTCTATGGCAAAAGTTGCTCAGTTCGATGCGCGCTTTCATTTGGTACCAAATTTGACCACTTTTGAAAATTTTAATTTTTGACCCAAAATCGCCTAAGTCCCCACCCCACCCCACCACAGCCCTCTACAGCCACTTTGAGCATGCAATTCTATGACAAAAGTTGTTCAGCTCACTTAGCGCTTTCATTTGGTACCAAATTTGACCACTTTTGAAAATTTTAATTTTTGACCCAAAATCGCCTAAGTCCCCACCCCACCCCACCACAGCCCTCTACAGCCACTTTAGGTACGCACTTCTATGACAAAAGTTGCTCAGTTCGATGCGGGCTTTCATTTGGTACCAAATTTGACCACTTTTGAAAATTTTAATTTTTGACCCAAAATCGCCTAAGTCCCCACCCCACCCCACCACAGCCCTCTACAGCCACTTTAGGTACGCACTTCTATGACAAAAGTTGCTCAGTTCGATGCGGGCTTTCATTTGGTACCAAATTTGACCACTTTTGAAAATTTTAATTTTTGACCCAAAATCGCCTAAGTCCCCACCCCACCCCACCACAGCCCTCTACAGCCACTTTAGGTACGCACTTCTATGACAAAAGTTGCTCAGTTCGATGCGGGCTTTCATTTGGTACCAAATTTGACCACTTTTGAAAATTTTAATTTTTGACCCAAAATCGCCTAAGTCCCCACCCCACCCCACCACAGCCCTCTACAGCCACTTTAGGTACGCACTTCTATGACAAAAGTTGCTCAGTTCGATGCGGGCTTTCATTTGGTACCAAATTTGACCACTTTTGAAAATTTTAATTTTTGACCCAAAATCGCCTAAGTCCCCACCCCACCCCACCACAGCCCTCTACAGCCACTTTAGGTACGCACTTCTATGACAAAAGTTGCTCAGTTCGATGCGGGCTTTCATTTGGTACCAAATTTGACCACTTTTGAAAAATTTTAGTTTTGACCCAAAATCGCCTAAGTCCCCACCCCCACCCTACCACAGCACTCTACAGCCACTTTGAGCATGCAATTCTATGACAAAGTTGTTCAGCTCACTTAGCGCTTTCATTTGGTACCAAATTTGACCACTTTTGAAAATTTTTTAATTTTTATTTCTGACCCTAAATCGCCTAAGTCCCCACACCACCCCACCACAGCCCTCTACAGCCACTTTAGGTACGCACTTCTATGACAAAAGTTGCTCAGTTCGATGCGGGCTTTCATTTGGTACCAAATTTGACCACTTTTGAAAATTTTAATTTTTGACCCAAAATCGCCTAAGTCCCCACCACCCACCCCACCACAGCCCTCTACAGCCACTTTAGGTACGCACTTACTAAGACAAAAGTTGCTCAGTTCGATGCGGGCTTTCATTTGATACCAAATTTGACCACTTTTGAAAAATTTTAGTTTTGACCCAAAATCGCCTAAGTCCCCCCCCCCCCCCCACCACAGCACTCTACAGCCACTTTGAGCATGCAATTCTATGACAAAAGTTGATCAGCTCACTAAGCGCTTTCATTTGGTACCAAATTTGACCACTTTTGAAAATTTTAATTTTTGACCCAAAATCGCCTAAGTCCCACCCCACCCCACCACAGCCCTCTACAGCCACTTTAGGTACGCACTTCTATGACAAAAAGTTGCTCAGTTCGATGCGGGCTTTCATTTGGTACCAAATTTGACCACTTTTGAAAATTTTAATTTTTGACCCAAAATCGCCTAAGTCCCCCCCCCCCCCCACCCCACCACAGCCCTCCACAGCCACTTTAGGTACGCACTTCTAATACAAGGGTTGCTCAGTTCGATGCGGGCTTTCATTTGGTACCAAATTTGACCACTTTTGAAAAAATTTTGGTTTTGAACCAAAATCGCCTAAGTCCCCACCCCCACCCTACCACAGCACTCTACAGCCACTTTGAGCATGCAATTCTATGACAAAAGTTGTTCAGCTCACTTAGCGCTTTCATTTGGTACCAAATTTGACCACTTTTGAAAAATCTTATTTTTGACCACTTGACCCCCCTACCCGATTTACCCTTCAAACGGCAAAGTGGAGCCAGTCCAGCAAAATGGGTGGGTCGGACGACAAAACGGACTCCGGAAATGAGCTGGGCGCACCAGAAAACCCCTATGGACAAAGTTTTGAGAGGCTATGCACAGTCCTATATGGTGTTCTTGGAAGTCGGTACCGACTTGACCCTCCCGACAGCAAAGTGGAACCAGCCCAGCAATATGGGTGGGTCCGACGGCAAAACTGCTTACGGGAATCAATTCGCCGTGCCAGAAAACCTTTGTATGAAAGAATTGAGCTTTCTAAGTTGAATACACCGGACGATTTTTCATTTTTTTCGAAATTTCGATTTTTCACTTTTGTTAGTTCAATATAAGGGAATTTTTCCCCCCCCACCCCCCCCCCTCCCTCCCCCCCCCCCCCCCCCCCTTTTCCCCCCCCCCCCCCCCCCCCCCTTTTCCTCCCCCCCGATTTTTGGGTCCATTTTTTGACCGGCCACTGTGGTCGCAAAATGGGAAGATGTAAAAATAGCTATTTTTAGCTTAAACCGGCATTTTTGAACTTAGCTATTTAGTTAGTTCAATATACCCTCTTTTTTGGCTCTTTCGCTCTTCCCCCCCCGTTTTTTGGGCGAAAAATCAAAAAATACCCTGTGTAGTTTCTGAATATAAAAAGAAATCGGGTCCAGCTCTTAACGTTCGAGCTGCGCAGCGACCACAAAAATCGGTCACTTTTCGCTCTGAGCCGACTTTGCGGCGCCGCTGCGGCGCTGTGGCGCACCTGCGGCGCAAAAAAAGTAGCGATTCTTAAATGGCGCATGGGGTACTACCAGACCCTATACCCCTTTAGGTCCGGCCTCCGCTGCAGATTACGTGAAAGAGGCGGAAATTCAGGACAATACGACCATTAAATAGGAGAAACCGGAAAAAAAACATCGCCGCCATAACCGGTCCGGGGCACAACTTTTTAACGGAAAGTGATACGGGGCTGAAACTTCGCACACATACTAAACTCGATGTGCTCTACAATTTGCGCATGAAATCTGCGCAGGATCTGCTGCCGCGACCCCTATGATAAGGGCTAGCTGAGAACTCTTTATACCATCGTACTTGGCGTGCTTAGAACTTCCTTTTAAGCCCATTTGCACTTTTCTAGGTTGTACCGTTAGGTCGGTATACAAAAAGTAGCGGGGGAAAACCCAATTGGGGGGAAATAAACCTACAGGTCCTAAAAATTGTCGTAGCGCGATTCTGACACTTCTTGTGTAAAATTCAACTTTTTTAATTAGTATATATATACAAGTAACAAAAATGCTCCGCACAAAAGAGGATAATATGTGTGTGTTGGCTGTATCGTATATATATCCTTTAAATATCCTTTAACTATATATGTAATAAATATGTTATATAAATAGGTATATATATCCTTTAAATTCCGGTTGAAGAAGTAAAGACAAAAGTTTCATGGGCACGTGACGTTATTTGGCACAGAAAATATTGGTGGATGGTTCCATGTCAAAAGTTGCTCAGCTCACTTAGGGCTTTCATTTGATACTAAATTTGACCACTTTTGAAAACTTTCATTTTTGACCGAAAATCGCCTAAGTCCCCACCCCACCCCACCACAGCACTCTACAGCCACTTTGAGCATGCAGTTCTATGACAAAAGTTGCTCAGCTCGCTTAGGGCTTTCATTTGGTACCAAATTTGACCACTTTTGAAAACTTTCATTTTTGACTGAAAATCGGGCTGACTCCTGGTGTATGCCAAAAGAAATATCAAAAAATAGAGGCCAAACCAGCGTTTTCGTACAAGAAAGCCACAACAAATGTTCGCAAAAGAAAACCAAAAGGAACCTCAAATAATAAAAAAATTCTACACAGACAGTGCAGCCCATTCGTTTAAAGTTAACTATCAGGCCGGAAAACAGTGCGTTCTATACGCAGCCTGGCAGCCAGCCTTCAACGACAGCATTCATAGCTACAAGCTTTATGAATAAAAGTTAGAGAGTGGCCTTACACAGGCAGCCAGCCAGCCTTCGACGAGGGCTTACAAAGCTACAAGCTTTTTGGAGAAAAGTAAGCCTAGCGCGTAGCTAACTATTGAGCCTGACACGTAGCTACTACATTTAAAGTTTACACTGTTACAAATGTGCAATTGTGCCGCAGCATACCAAATTCATCCCTCTGTTATCAGCTTAGGAAATGATAAGCGGCTGTCAATATCTCTTTTTGTTTATATAAAATGGCCCTCCCGCACACCAGTTGCTGCTGCAATACCGTCTAGCTGGGGCATAACTACACAAACTGCATCTGTCTTTTTGTTGTTCCAAGTGGCTGCCTATATCTATTTTGGGATCTCTTAAACTTTATCCCCCCAACAAAAGTTGGCCAACTTCAAAGGCTTATTGCAATATTTCAACGCAACTTTAAGCAAAAAGGCTTAACCGTTTTCCTATGCTACTTAACACACTGTACACGTCTACGTCGTAACCACATTATGGATATTCACACAACTAGACGCTGGTTTTTCAGTAAACGTTTATGTAACAGCATAAATTCTTGTTGACAACACTGTGTGACAACTCTCATTGAGCAAACAAAATGTTAGTCGGCTAAATCAACCTATAATTATTATCCTCCGTTAAGCAAACCTTCTTATTATCTGCATGCTCTATTAAACAAATGTATGTATTAGTTTGACTTTTCCTGCTATTCAATTTTGAAAAGTGGGTTTTTTCCAGCCGATGGGTTTTTCCCGCCAACTCTAGGTCACCCCCAGGGCGCACCGGAGGGGCTAGAGCAGTGTGGCATATATATCATCATGAAGCCCAACAGATGCCCTACACATACATACAAACCGCTTTGGTCTAGGTCCTTCCAATAGTTCAGAATGGACAGCCAAAATTTGCCAAATTTCAGCACTTGACGGACCACAATTTTCGAAAATTTCAAAGTCCCAAAAAATTTGCAGGAAGCAGCGGAAGCAACAATAATACAGCCCTCTACGGTTATTCTGGATGCTCTTCAAGTTAGTCTATCAAAATCCTATATAGCTCATACCGGTAAGCCCACACTGGAGGTGGGTTTTTCCCCGCATATTAAAATGGGTTTTTTCCCGCTTCACTATATATAAATAAAGATTCTCTAGGCTGAGCCCTGAAAATTAGTATGCAAG